>CAIGQS010000604.1:1553-19107 GCA_903798195.1 Danio kyathit | reverse complement strand
CTTCATCACAGTTTCAGAGCTGTAGCTTTCTCAGGCTCTCACTGTTCAGATGGACCGGAAGCTGTTATTTCCTGGTGCTGTGACTCAGATCAGCTAATAATGATCAACACGCCACAAAAACACCACCAGATAAAGCGGCACAATCCACTCATCAGACAGCATCAGCAGGAGAGATGCACACATTCATTCTGGAGCAACACAGACACTATATTAAAGCTCAATAAATCATATTTTTTCTTAAACCACTAGGGCTGTGCAAAAATATCGATACATCTAACTATCGCGATAACTTCTTTTATGATAGTGTATCAATAGTTCAACCTCAAGTATCGATTCAAGTCGTGCCAAACGACCTCCTCCTCCGCTCCTGTAGATGTCGCTAACTCGCAATCAACAAAACGCCAAGTACAGTACCGTATCAGAAGCAACCAAGAGTGAGCATGGCAGAAAATATAAAGGTGCCTCCAGCTTTTAGAGCTGACGTGTGGCTGCACTTTGGTTTTAACGCTATACCAGAGAGGACTGAATTGGACAAAAAAAAAAAAAAGCCATTTGTAAGCTTTGCAATATATATAGTTCTCTGTTCAATCACACTGGGCAGTTCTGATGAGTTGGAATGGATGGAAAATAAATTGGAATTGGAATTTTAATTTGTCTGTCGACTTTATCAAGTTGTCAATATAATGTGACACACATACTAATACAAACTATTGCAATATATCACAATATGTATTGTATCACAATATATCGTGATATATTGTATCGTGACCCATGTATCGTGATATGTATCGTATCGTTAGGTCCTTGCCAATACACAGCCCTATAAACTACTGTTGAACAGAAGAAATATTAGCAACTGTTATGGTGCATTTGACGTTTTTGAGAAAGTGCCTCTGATGGTGAGGGAAAGGAGGACACCGATATTGTCTCAGCAAACTTTTTACAGAAATCTCATTTTGCATGCTATCTTCATCAAATCTGAAATATAAACTCATGAGACACTTGGCTTTCAAGTCATATTTTGTCTAGGACATTACATTAATGTTTTCCTGTGTTTGTATATGGAAAAACTAATATTGAACACAATACAAATGTTTTTTCTCATAACTTCATAATGTATAACTTTTTATATTTTTTAACATGTAACTTCCCCTTTTACCACAGTAAAGCTCAAAGTGTCTTCTTTCCAATGATACCCAGTTAGTGTTTGTAGCTTACTGGAGTCAGGAACTGTTACTGTTTAAAGTTAGGTAGGTGTAAATCCCCAAAATTGAGTGAAGGCTAACAGGTTAAGATCAATTATATTGCTAATGTTACTATATGCATTTATGCCAGATTTGTTTATTTAATATATATATATTATTTACGTATTACTTTACTTATGATGACAACTAAATAACTATACTGACAACAACGATAACTGACCACATAAACTGTATACATACAACTGCCATAACTGTGATAAGGATTAAAGCTCCACAATATATATACTTATATATATACTTATACTTAAATAATATATATGTATTAGTGATGCGCGGATGGCGGTTATATCCGCGGGCGCTGCGGATAATCCGCGGGTCGGGCGGGTCGGGTAATAAAAAAATACATTATGATTAATTGCGGGTGGGTCGCGGGTCATAGCAGTTGACCAGCAAAAAAGCAGAGAGTGGACTTCGCAGAATGTGAAGATGAGACGCCCAAAATAATGGATGAAGTGCAACAATACTGTGCTAACTTCAGTTAGAGGAGTCATCAGGGAAATCTGCTATCGTTCTGGGAGAAACAAGATCGCTAATTTACAGGACTGCAGCGCCTTGCAAGGAGAAGCGTGTGCATTCCTGCAACAAGCGGTGCGCGCGAACGCTCATTTAGTGCAGCCAGCCGTGTTTTGGAGGCGAGGCGGAATCGCCCGAATCCAGGCAGATGCACAGTGTTAAGAAAAGGGCCAAGTACACACAACATAGCTGCTGTTTAGGCTGAAGGGACACCGTTTTTGTTCTTTTTCCTGTATATGTAAAAGCTGAATCTGCTGTTAATAACAAACGATCCACGGTGACCGCTTTAGTCCATAGTCCATAGCGAGGGGCATTGTGGGTAGTGTAGTTCGACACGCATGCTGTGTGACGTGAACTCTCGCTGTGTGCTGTGCGTGCGGTGAATTAGAGGGAGAAAGTTTTATCCGGTTTTTTTAATGTTTACTTCAGTAATTCCACCCGGGAGCTGTTTTGCACTGTGAACCTGAAAACTCTGAAATAAGTAAAAGAAGGGCATTCATCGAGTACTTTTGTCCGTCGCATCATTTGCTCGAGCATGAATTAACGAGCTGTTACTCTGCCGCCGGACATTGCGGAGAAAGTTACACCTATCATCATGCTTAAAACAAAGAATTAGAATTATTAAAGTGTCGATCGGGTGCGGGTCGGGTGCGGATATATATATCAGATAAAACAATATGTGCGGGCGGGTGGCGGGTGGATGATTAGAATGAAGGAGCGGATTCGGTTGACATTTGAGCTGATCCGCGCATCTCTAATATGTATATAATAGTGGTGGGCCGTTATCGACGTTAACGTGCTGCGTTAACGCGAGACTCTTATCGGGCGATTAAAAAAATATATCGCCGGTAATGTATTCTCAAAGTTGGGTTGGGAGCGGAGTCTATTCTACACAAGCTATGATGACTTTCACCTTGATATTTTTGTGTGGATGTATACCTGACCGGTGAGCCGTCTGACGAAACAGTGCCCTTCTGAATCAAATCAGCAGGATGCCCTTCTGGATCTTTCACTTACTTCGCAGACACTCCTGACTATGCTTACATGGACATCTGTAATCTAGTTATTCACCTTAATAGACAATAATATAATGAAGGTGTTTATGTCAAGTGCTTTCATGTAAGAGTTTCCTGTCATTCTGGGTGACTTTAACTGCAGTTCGACAGTTTCACATTCACTCATGAACATTTTATTCATGCCCCCGTGACAAACTGGGGTATTAGAGCAAATAAGGAGTAAGGACTGGTGAGAGTGTTATGGAGTTTAATAACACACGCCGAATGAGAAGAAAAAAACTTCTGCATTTCAGGGTGTGTGTGTGTGTGTGTGTGTGTGTGTGTGTGTGTGTGTGTGTGTGTGTGTGTGTGTGTGTGTGTGTGTGTGTGTGTGTGTGTGTGTGTGTGTGTGTGTGTGTGTGTGTGTGTGTGTGTGTGTGTGTGTGTGTGTGTGTGTGCGGTCCTTCACTGACAGCCGTGTGTGTGGATCTTGTGGGAAAATATGTTGAAAAGTCCTTCATGACGGTAATAGTTTGATCTTGGTGTTTACTTCCGTAATGCCACTAATATCTGCATACTCCACGTCTTAATTCCATTTCTGTTTAGTTCAGTTCTGACTTTAGTCAGATTAAGGTCATCAAAAATGGCTGTTTGGAGCTTATGTAGGCCTACAGCTCAACATTGATGTGTAACTGAATAAACAGTGAGTAAACACAAGTACATCTTATTGAACATCATTTATTTTCATCACCAATTATCATAGTAGAACAGTTCCTCAAGCAGTTTGTGATGCAGTTTGGAAACAGGAGATGAGCCCCTGGTCTAATGCACCACCTGGCTTGAGAAACCCGTTTTCAAAGACTTACTTTAGTCATTATTTGGGAAGCACACATATTCTGAATACCTTCGGCAGAATTCAAATCAGCCATTTTAATCTAGATTAATTCCAAGATTACAGTGAGATTAATCTAGATAAAAAAAATTGATCTATGCCCACCTATAACATATATATATATATATATATATATATATATATATATATATATATATATATATATATATATATATATATATATATATATATATATATATACGCGCACACACACACACACACACACACACACACACAGTTAGGTCCATAAATATTGGGACATCAACACAATTCTAACATGTTTGGCTCTATACACCAAAACAATTGATCTGAAAAGAAATGAACAAGATGTGTTTTAACTGCGGACTGTCAGCTTTATGCTGCAGTCACACTAGAGTTTGAGCATGTGAAATTCTGTCGTACAGCGCTGTGAAAAGTGGCAGGATTAAACAAGATGATTAGATGTTAAAAAAGCGATCGATTGCTCCATATTTTAAATTTCTGTTCAGAGAGGTCATGTTTTGATCTTCGATTGGTCTCACGCAATCACATGATGCGATTTCACAGGTCAGAGTTTACCAAGCTTAAACTTTCCAACGCAGCGAACTGCGAAACTTGTCGCACGACCTTGTGTTTCCGGTCTGACGCATTTGCATGCGTATGAATGGAAGTGTATGAGGAGAAAAGTGAAGTCTGACCGCAGCTTTAATTTGAGGGCATTTACATGCAAATCAGGTGAATGCTGAAGGAATTACAGCAGTTTGCATATGTGCTTCCCACTTGTTAAGGGTCCAAAAGTAATTAGACAATTGACTCTTAAGCTGTTTCATGGCCAGGTGCGTGTTATTCCCTCATTATCCCAATTACAATGAGCAGGTAAAAGGTCCAGCGTTCATTTCAAGTGTGCTATTTGCATTTGCAATCTGTTACTGTCGACTCTCAAGATGAGATCCAAAGAGCTGTCACTATCAGTCAAGCAATCCTTAATTAGGCTGAACAAACACAACAAACCCATCAGAGAGATGGCAGAAACATCAGGCGTGGCCAAAACAACTGTGTGGAGCATTCTTAAAAAGAAAGAACACACCAGTGAGCTATATTCTAAGGTGTAATTTAAGGATGTAAATACCCTCAAATTAAAGCTGACAGTCTGCAGTTAAAGCACATCTTGTTGGTTTCATATAAAATTGTTTTGGTGTATAGAGCCAAACATGTTAGAATTGTGTCAATGTCCAAATATTTATGGACCAAACTACACACACACACACACACACACACACACACACACACACACACATACATATATATTTATACACATACATGCATACATACATATATATATTAGGGCTGTCAATTGATTAAAAAAATTAACTAATCAATCAAAGTAATTAATCATGATTAATCACGAATTTAAAAAAAATCCAAAATACAGGCATTGCAAATATGGAAATTGGAAAATAATAATATTAAAGTATTGAATACACACACACACACACATAGAGAGAGAGAGAGAGCAGTACAGCGCACTCCCTTCAGGTGATGCGACCTTAATTGTTTTATACTGAAACTTTCCTTCTAAAAGCGTTTCCTTGGTCTTATCCATATTTCTTTGCACATTAAACACACGCAGGGCCGGAGCAAGCTGAACTGGCACTCTAGGCGAACGGCCTCAACCCGAAAGTGAAATAGAAAGTGACCAGTTCGCGGATGAAAGTGAGGACCGGGACGGAGGGGGTGGGTGTCGCGGATGAAAGTGAGGACCGGGGGTTCGCTCACTATTCTGCCACCCAAGGCGACCGCCGACCCTGAACACACGTCGGCCACAACAGGAAATTTAAAAAAAAAACTGCGTTAAATGCGTTAAATTTTTTTTACGCTTTAAATATGTCAAATTAATATATATATATATATATATATATATATATATATATCTATCAGTGTTTCCTCTAGGATTTTTTCCAGCAGTGGCGGCAGGACTTTTTTCACAGATCTGCCAAAGACAAATATTACACGCAGTATAACAAGTCGAGATAGCATTCATGTAATACGAGCATGCGAATCTCTTTACTTGCGCGCCGATTTCCTCTGTTCGAGCACAGAACTTCTTGCACGCACTCAAATTTACACGTTCAAGTGCAGATCTTCTTGTGCGCTCTCCAGTGAGCGATGCTGAAGCGCGATTTAGTGTGTTTTTGTGCGTTTTCCGACATTGCTTAAAATGAAACAGCTATAAACTCCAGCAAGATAAAGTCATTGTATGCAGAGCCATTGACCTTTATCAATAAAGTATACTTATGGAAACTGTGTTCATCTTAACTGAAAGCTACGCGGTGTTTGCTAGACTCACGCACCTGTCAGTCAGTCTGTCAGAGAGTCAGTCAGCATGTCACCTTGAACAAATAGCGCACAGCACTACTACGGTTACAGAAAAGTTTGCGCGGTTTACCTCTAATATGTTTTGGTGCGATTATAATCCGCTATAAAAACACGACTAAATTTTTTAAATAAGAAGCTGTAATGTAGCCGTGGCGGGATGGATTTTGGCGTGGCGGCCCGCCACGAATGAATGAATGTAGCGGAAACCTTGAATATATATATATATATATATATATATATACACACACACACACACACACACACACACACACACACACACACACACACACACACAACAGTTCTGTCTGATTTGTGAATCTGATTGGCTGATAGCCGTGCAATGTTCTGCAATACCAGCACTCGTACAGCCTCTTTTATTTCTCCGCCCACATAGAGTGACAGCAGATCAATAAACACACTACAGTTCGACAAATATGGCAGCTGTTGGACAACATAAGCGGCCGTCAGCCTGTCATACTGATCAGAGAAACGACGGTTGAGGTTCCGCCACAAGATGGCGACCGAGACCACTTTATAAGCCCTTAAAGAGAGGGAAAACTTTCAAACTACAGCTGAACAAACCATTACAGAAAAGGTAAGTGACATTCTAAGTCGATCTCTCCCTTTTGTATGCTGTAGTGCTGTATTTATATCATAGTAATCTGCTAGTGTTTGCTTTGCTTTGGCTTTTTCTGGGTTAAATATTGTGATCTCCCGATTGCAACCGAGAAATACTGGGAAATCTGTGTAGACTGATGGCATTTCATGCTGTTCAGCCTTATAATCTTAAAATGTGAGCAAAATCCCCTGTTTTGTCATCACTTTAGACATTACGCTGGAGAATCATTCAAACACTAGCTCTAAAGTGACGTTGGTGAATGAGTTCTGACGGTCAGCTGCAGATGTGAATGAATGGTGGAAGAAAGTAGTTCCTCATACAAAAGGATCTTTGAGACTCTCCATGTTTGATTTTCTTTTATATACATGATTATGCTGTCAAACTGTTGTATAAATGCAATATCACACTCATAGCAGTGTGAAATGGCTGTATATCAGCACTGCAGGGGCACTAAGACCTCCCACCAGTGCCGATATACAGCCATATCGCACTGTAAACTGTATAACTCTGGGGGTTTTTAAAAAATGGTTTAATTACTTATTAAATTCAAATTTTTAAACATTTTAAAAGATGAAATATTTTCAAAAAATATTAATAATTAAAATGAGAAAAATCCTATTTTTGAAAAAAAAACATGTAATTAATTGTTTATATGTGTGCATGTAAATCTAAATTTGCATTTGATTATATTTTAAAAGATTAAATATTTCTCACTGTTTTATATATTAATTTTTTACAGAATTTTAAATAATACAACCCATAAATAATTCTATTTTCATTAAGAAATGTTAACAATGATGAATAAATACAGTAATGCATGCATCGTTCATTGTTTGTCCACGTTAATAAATACATTAACTAATACAACCTTATTGTAAAGTGTTCCCTTAATACATAAACACATGTGAGATATAACCAAAGGATAAAGCGTTATTCATGCTACAATACACACTGGAACAAACACTCGCTCTGCGAAACACATCAGCAGCATCATCATCATCAACACCAAACGTCAGGAGAATCAGGTCATTTCCCCACAGAGAGAGAGAGAGAGTGAGAGAGAGAGAGAGAGAGAGAGAGTGAGAGAGAGAGTGAGAGAGAGAGAGAGAGAGAGAGAGAGAGAGAGAGAGAGAGAGAGAGAGAGAGAGAGAGAGAGAGAGCAAACGCTTCTGATTAATCCACATTCATGCATTTAGCAGAACATTTTCAACAAAGAAATGTACAGCACATTCAGGCCTGTCTCAATAATCAATATATGGACTTATCACACAACACATAAACATGAGCTCAGTAATTTTTGCTGATGCAATATATATCACCCACACATAAAAACCAATTCTAGCAACATTTTAGCTGATTGTGCAACACCTCTATCTAGGGCTGGGCGATTTTTTTGATTAATTCGAATTTACGTTTTAAGACGATTTAATTTTTTATAAAATCGAGGTTTCGCGATTTTTTTTAATAAAAATATTAAAGCAGCTTTTCCACTATCGTGCCAAACCGTTCTAAACTGTTAGACAACTGTGCTGAATTGTGCTGACAGATTCTGTGTGTTGACGTCGCGGCTCTGTTGATGAGCTACCACAGCTGGCTCAGCGCAAGCGCGCTACCCCATTGTCGCGAGGTGCGCACGCAGTCAGCGGAGGTGCGCGATATGGCGCCAGGCGAAAGTATAATTCCAGCTTTACACTCAGGGCCGGCGTGTCCATAGAGGCGACCTAGGCGGCTGCCTTGGGTGGCAGAATAGGGAGCGAGAACCCCCCGGTCCTCATTTGATCCGCGACACCCACCCCCTCCCGGTCCTCACTTTCATCCGCAAACCGGTAAGTTTCTATTTCACTTTCGGGTTGAGGGCAACGTGATTGTCGTTCACCTAGAGCGCCAGTTCAGCTTGCTCCGGCCCTGATGACACTATATACATTACACAAAATAATAAAATAGGCTAAAAGGTTTATTCGTGGCTAGAGCTTAATTAATTTGATTGACATATAGGCAAGGAGACCTTTACTTTGCCTGACTGAGCGTGAGTTTATTGCATGCTGTGCTGTATTCGGTAGCACAGATCCCTCTGATCTGGGTGAGAACTTTACCAGTGACTACATGCACTGCTGAAAGCCTTTTTTTCCTGCTGCGTATCGAATCAACAACAACATATATCCAACTTGCAGACTCTTTGAACATCGAGGAAATAATTGCATCTAATTCAAAGCCCAGACGTCTGGTTTTGTATTTTATACCTGCGCACCACCTGAAGGACGGTTACGGCGTGTTGTGAATGTCGGCTGTCACCGCAGAAAGTCAAATCTTTCTTTAATTTGGACTTTTGCTTGAAAGTTTTAGGGAGTGGCACAGTAGCTGTCCAAGGTACTGTAGCTATGAATTAAATCATAACCCATATATGCACCAATAAACAAGTCAAATGAATGAATAAATAAAATAAATATGGATTCTTAAATGTCGGTATTGTTTTTACTCCAAAAAAATATCAATACGTTTTGACAAATGTTTTATAAAAAAAAAAAATTAAGCAATTTCCAACATTTCAGCTATAGGCTGTTATAGGATTCAGTTAAATATAAGATAGACATTTAAATATAGATAGATATGTAACAGCTTTCTGTGGGGTTTTTTGTTGTTCACGGTGATCTTTAATATATTCTGGGTGGTGTAGCTACGCACAAATATTTTCTAAAACGTCAAGCAGGAATTTGTCTATAGGAATGTAATAGGCGACACCTTGTTGACCAATTTATGTATATATGGCCATTAAAAATACATGTTCCTTAACCAGATGGTTTTTTAAGTTACTTATAAAGAGATTGTTACTTCAGTCATGTTGTTGTAATGTTTTAAGTTGACTATAGTTACACAGTAAAAAAAAAAAATAATAATAAATTGAAATCGTGAATTGGTCAAACTTTATGAAAAAATCTAGATTTTTTTTTTTTTTTGCCATATCGCCCAGCCCTACCTCTATCTCTATTGGAGGTGTCAGTATGGTTAAAAACACTAGTATTTACTATAAATGATTTTAGTATATTCTCATGTGGGTGTCTGACAGATGAAAATAGATCTGGCAGCAGATACCGCAGCCTCGGTTAACCTCGTTAACATTTATTATTATTTATTTAGGATATGCGTTTCACATTCTGACTCCAATGCCTGATTATTAAATCATTAAAATGACTATAAATAAATGAAATATTCCTAATAATGAAATATGATGTGTTCTTTGGAAGAGTGTACCTGCACTGTGATGATATTATACTGTCATTCTGGCATTATATAATGAGTTTTATCATGGCATCATAAAATGCTTTTAAAATTACATTAATATTGCTTATCGCAATATAGACCATTTCAATGTGGTGATGTCACTTAAACATTTCCTGCTGGTTGTCCAACTATGCCATAACTGTAACAAGAGGCAATTCATTCATAACGTTAAAACAGCTACCATAACATGACTTGGACTTTGGATTCTCGGAAGCTATGAAAATGTAAAACAGGAAATTCTATAGGACCACTGTTATTGTTTACATCCCTTAAAATGGTCTATATATCAGTGCAATATATCGTACAAGATATGCTAGATATTTTTCAAGATACTAGTATTTAGCTTAAAGTAGGGCTGGGCAATTTGGCCTAAAATCAAAATCTCTATTAAATGACTATTTTAACTCGATTACGATTAATGAATGATTGTTTTATTTTATTTTATGGCCTCTCTGTCGAGTGTCTTCACAGGTTTTTTTTTTCTTCTGAATTCTACTTTAATGTAAAATAAGCTAAAAGTAGCTCACTTAGAGGCGGGAACCGACAGATGTTCAACAACTTTAATCATAAGGCAAGCATAAAACAAAAGTTTCCATACGGAGCTCCTCCACGGGACTCCATACTGTAAACACTCGCTCCAAAGAGCTCGCGACTCTCAGCGCCGCCCACGCTTGTCACAGCTACCAAACCATCCAATCACAGAGATTGTGCTACCTGTTGTCGTGACGTATAGTTAAATGTTTTGAAAGATGCACGGGTATGGGGCCACAAGAAGATTGCGCAGGAGGGAGGGTCACTTGACTCCACACGCAGTAAGGAAAGTAATGAAAAAAAATTGACCTGGAAAAATTTGATCGATAATAAATTCTGAATGCCAGCCCTAGTTTAAAGTAAATTTTAAAGGCTTAACTAGGTTAATTAGGCAAGTCATTAGCCCTTTTCACACATACAGACCTTTCCGGAAAATTACCAGCAATTTTCCGGAAAGGTCTGTATGTATGAACAGGCCCTTTTTGAAAATATCGGTAAATCAGTTTCTGCAATTTTCCAGAAAGAGAAGTTGTAACATTAGCTGTAATTTACCAGAATACTGAGCTGTGTGAACGCAGAAGGAAGATTGACAGAAAGAGCGCGTTCATGTCTAGAACGTACTGTTGTGAGACGTCTACTTCAGCCAATCAGAACACTCAGACGCATTCACATCCGCACTGCTTATGAAAATAAAAGCCTTTGAATATTTTCCCAGACACATTTAGCTGCTAGATGTTAGTCAGATAACGTTTCTGTGTTCCTTCTTAATGCGACTCTGTAAAAAATTAACGATAAAATGCTTATGATAAAGCGCTGTTTGTTTACCTTCAAGCTCTGCTTCAGTTGCTTGACGCGTGTGCACATGAAGTAGTGCTCCGGTGAGCACCAGCACACACTCATACAGTTAAAGTCAGAATTATTAACCCCCATGTTTATTTTATCCCCAATTTCTGTTTAACACATTTCTAATCATAATAGTTTTAATAACGCATATCGCATTCTAATAACTAATTTATTTTCTCTTTGTCATGATGACAGTAAATAATATTTGACTAGATATTCTTCAAGATATTCAGCTTAAAGTGACATTTAAAGGCTTCACTAGGTTAGCTAAGCAGGTTAGGGTTATTAGGCAAGTCATTGTACAACGATGGTTTGTTCTGGAGACTATCCAAACAAATTATGCTTAAGGGGGTTAATAATATTGACCTTAAAATGAGTCTTAAAAAATTAAAAACTGCTTTCATTTAAGCCAAAAAACAAAACAAATAAGACTTTCTCCAGAAGAAAAAATATTATCAGACATACAGTAATAATTTCCTTGCTCTGTTAAACATCATTTGGGAAAATATTTAAAAAGAAGGGGAAAAAAAAGGGGGGGGGGGGTGGGTAATAATTCTGACTTCAGCTGTATTATGAACATCTCGACATGCAAAAGCGTTCCTCCATACGTTTTCATCGTAGTTGTTCACAATACTCATCCATCCACAGAATTTGTAATGTAGTCAAATGTGTAAACATTTAGCTGCGGTTCGCTTCTGGCTTTGGATGTCTCTGGGACAAAAGCAGCTGCTTGAATGCTAAAGCTTTAAATAAAAGTGAAACCATCAACAAAAGCCCGAGACCTTCTATATTTACAAATACGTTTAGAGCTCATTTCTGGTTAATGTTGTCAGAATTTAACGGTATTATGAAATGGATGTGTGAATGCTCTTTTCCTGAAAAATTCCAGAACGTTCTTGCCTGTGTGAACATCGCATTTTTGGAAATTTTCTGGATATTTACTGGTATCACTGTGTGAAAGGGGCTATTTTATAACAGTGGTTTGTTCTGTAGACAATCCAAAACTAATAGTGCTTAAGAGGGCTAATAATATTGACCTTAAAATGGATTTAAATAAATTAAAAACTGCTTTTATTCTAGCCGAAATAAAACAAATAAGACTTTCTCCAGAAGAACAAATATTAGAGGAAATCTGTTCAACATCCTTTGGGAAATATTTGAACAAGAACAATTCACAGGTGGGCGAATAATTCTGACTTAGACTGTATATTCATTGCAAAAACAGAGCGTAGGTTTTATCATAATAATAATAATAATAACAACAGGAAGAGGTTTTTTACTCTGTATATTGCAAACGCTATGATCTATGTGCGATCCCTACGGAGGAGTTTTATTGAGAGGAGCGTCTGATGCTGTAGTTTCTGAAACTCTGCGTCTGCATTTATCAGTGACTGTAAACAGACATGCTGACGGAGAGCAGAACACCGCAGCGCTTTCCTTTCATTAAACACACACACACACACACACTGCTGACCACAAAAAACACCTCTCAGACCAGGCAAAACCCACTCCGACTGATCCCGGAGCAGATCAGACTGTCTCAGAGGCAGGACTGTAACTTTGTTCCCCACTTTTCAAACATTAAATTATTCACCCTTCATTGCACTTGGTGGCAATGATTTATTATTGTGATGGTTATTAGGGTTGATAGTTTTGCGTTTGATCCTGTTTACAAACACAGATATACCAACATACTTTTACTCTAGATTCACTTCATAACACCAGTCAAGTGTTTAAAAAATAAATCAATTGTGACCAGACATTAAAAATAAAAAACATGAAAATTATATAGAGACAAATAGTTAATGCATGAAATATTTAAAGTTAAACGTTTCGTGCATGGGGTTTAATATTCTATTGGTCTTTAAATACAATTGAAAAAAATCAAGAGTCCTAAATGGCACACTATGCACTTATGCACTATGTACTTACACACTCAACAGGATAGTATATGAAACGCCTCATGACGGGCACAAAACTGTCACAAAACACTGCTGAAATTGGAGCCTGGGTGTAACATGGATGGATGCGGACACCGTAGTGAGGATCCTGTGCAGGACTTTATTAGCAGAATGGTCAGGCAAGCAGTGGTCGAAACGGGAACAAACAGATGTATAAGGGCAATCCAGAGTCGCAGTCGTAATAACAGGCAGATGGTCACAAGGCAGGCGGCGTACAAAGATAATCAAACAAAACAAAGCAAAGGTCTAAAACACGGAAGGCAAGGAGAAACGCATCGTAATGTTCACTTGTACAGCTAGCAAGACTCAGCAACAGTGTTTGTGCTCCTTAAATGATCCATGCAATCAGTTCATAAGCGGCTTCAGCTGTGAGTTGGCAATCAGTCATGATTTGGAACCAGTTGTGTGTGTGTGTTGCATGACTAGGTGTTGTAGTCCAAAACATGGCGGATTTGTAGTCCATATGAATGTGAGTGTGTTTACCAGCGATCTCTGGTAGTAGATCGCTGGTGATCGTGACACTGGCAGAAGGACTGCCTGGTGGAGCCAGAGGCAGAGCTACGGAATCAAGCTTCCAACCAAACGCTTGTACGTCAAATCAACCACGCCCCCTAAACTGTTCACTTGACCGCCGGTGTCTGCACTATAACAAAGGCTCGCTAATATAAGCACTTACATTTAAAAACACGTAATAATATACAGTACGATTTAAAAACTGTAGGATGTCAGCTGTTATAATTTAATAAAAGCAATACATGTTATACTGCAGAAATAAACGGTCTTTCATACACTCTAGCCTGAGTTAGAAAAAATATTTCTCTTATAACAGGGTTGTTGGTATTTATTATTTTCATAGGGGTAGAACTAACACTTGTAAAGTATGAACAATAACATATAAACAACACATACATTTATAGAAAGGTTTTTATTTTTAATTAGCAACCAACATGACCCAAAATATACACACCACAGACAGCTATTTACCATGCGGGAAAAATCGTGTGTTTAAAAGATAAACACAGCAAGATTTCTAAATATCAGCAGGATATTTACACATCCCATTTCTGCACTATATAAAATAATCCTTGTCAATTTGCACAATAAACTTTGCAGTATTAATACATCAACCGATGTCTATCAGCTGCTGCAACAGCGCTTGTGTATGTTTTATCCCTTTTTCCCTGCGTCTTCATTTGGTTTATTCGATGCCTTCATTATATCTGGCAAAGAGGAATTTACATTTATTTTAATGTTTATTTTCAAATAAAAAGCCAACAGTAAATGATGTACATAAATAATACATAACATTTACAGCTCTATTTGCTGTTAATATTATGTAATATTTATATACATCATTTACTGTTGGCTTTTGCGATGAATGGAATTTGGCCAGGACACCAGGTTTGCACCCATGCCATGGAATTATTAATGACCACAGAGAGTTTAACATCTCATCTGAAAGACAGTACATTGTCCCCTTCACTTTACTGGGGCATGAGGACTGAGACAGGTTGAGTGCTGGCCTCTGTAACACCACTTCCAACAGCAACCTAGCTTTCCCATGTGGTCTCCCATCCAGGTACTGACCAGACTCAGCCCTGCTTAGCTTCAGTGAGTAACCGGTCTTGGGCTGCAGGGTGATACGGCTGTGGCACATGTACTTGCGAAGTTTCTTATAGTCAGTTAAATGTCTGTTGAAGGAGCAATATCAACAGATATTAAGCAGACAGTCTACTAATAATTAAAAGGACCGTCAAAATAAAGTGTTACCCAAATATCATGTGCTGTCATCATGGCAAAGATAAAAGAAATCAGTTAGAGATGAGTTATTAAGTTAATGTTATTATGTTTAGAAATGTGTTGAAGAAATCTGCTCTCCGCTAATCAAAATAAAAGAATTAAAATCTCACAGGAGGGCAAATAATTTTGACTTCATCTGTATATGTAAATTCAGAAAATGGGATTTAAATAGAAATTATTTCCCCTAATTTTGTGTAACTAAGTTACACCCTTGCTCTGAGGATTCAGAAAACGCACAGCAGATTCCCACAAAACACTGCCATCCTCCTCCTCTTTTATGAGAAGCTGTAGATCTGAGGAGTGTTTATCAGACGCAGGTAGAGCAGCAGGTGGATGTGGAGCAGAGCCAACAGTCTGTTCACAGCGAGAGAAATACACTTCAGCAGACGAAAACACAGACGAATGACCGACTGAACAACCAGAACACACGGGATAGAGACTGTCAGACGTTTAGGATAAATAGCAGAGCTTCAAACCACCTATTTTTAGGTGCAATTTGCAATGTTGCATGAAATGGAAATGCCAAGATGTGCATACATTAATAAATGTGCATTAAAAAAATCAGCTACAATAGAAACACATTTACCATAACAGACTTAAATTATGGGCAAACAAGGGAATCTCCTCCTTCAGCACCATCACTGAAAAAAGAGACATTTAAATTTACCATCAACTAAAGGAGAATTTTTATAGATGCCAAGTGTGAAATTATTCATTCATTCATTTTCTTTTCGGCTTAGTCCCTTTATTAATAAGGGGTCACCACAGTGGATTGAACCACCAACTTATCCAGCATATGTTTTACAAAGCGGATGCCCTTCCAGCTGCAACCCATCACTGGGAATCATCCATACACACCCATTTAGCCTACCCAATTCCCCTATAGCGCATGTGTTTGGACTGTGGGGGAAACCGGAGCACACGGAGGAAACCCACGCCAACATGGGGAGCATGTTGAATCAGCCACCTGTGAAATTATTATGATCAGAAAATTCAGGAAAATTCAAGACAATCAGAATCCACTGATAGATCTAATTAAAAAAGCACACACATTAAGGTATAAAGTACAAAAGATCTCACTGATATATGAGTCCGAGAAGTATGAAAACACATTCCACAAATTATACAGGGAGTGCAGAATTATTAGGCAAATGAGTATTTTGAGCACATCATCCTCTTTATGCATGTTGTCTTACTCCAAGCTGTATAGGCTCGAAAGCCTACTACCAATTAAGCATATTAGGTGATGTGCATCTCTGTAATGAGAAGGGGTGTGGTCTAATGACATCAACACCCTATACCAGGTGTGCATAATTATTAGGCAACTTCCTTTCCTTTGGCAAAATGGGTCAAAAGAAGGACTTGACAGGCTCCGAAAAGTCAAAAATAGTGAGATATCTTGCAGAGGGATGCAGCACTCTTAAAATTGCCAAGCTTCTGAAGCGTGATCATCCAACAATCAAGCGTTTCATTCCAAATAGTCAACGGGGTCGCAAGAAGCGTCTGGAAAAACCAAGGCACAAAATAACTGCCCATGAACTGAGAAAAGTCAAGCGTGCAGCTGCCAAGATGCCACTTGCCACCAGTTTTGCCATATTTCAGAGCTGCAACATCACTGGAGTGCCCAAAAGCACAAGGTGTGCAATACTCAGAGACATGGCCAAGGTAAGAAAGGCTGAAAAACCACCACCACTGAACAAGACACACAAGCTGAAACGTCAAGACTGGGCAAGAAATATCTCAAGACTGATTTTTCTAAGGTTTTATGGACTGATGAAATGAGAGTGAGTCTTGATGGGCCCGTGGCTGGATCGGTAAAGGGCAGAGAGCTCCAGTCCGACTCAGACGCCAGCAAGGTGGAGGTGGAGTACTGGTTTGGGCTGGTATCATCAAAGATGAGCTTGTGGGGCCTTTTCGGGTTGAGGATGGAGTCAAGCTCGACTCCCAGTCCTACTGCCAGTTTCTGGAAGACACCTTCAAGCAGTGGTACAGGAAGAAGTCTGCATCCTTCAAGAAAAACATGATTTTCATGCAGGACAATGCTCCATCACACGCGTCCAAGTACTCCACAGCTTGGCTGGCAAGAAAGGGTCTAAAAGAAGAAAAACTAATGACATGGCCTCTTTGTTCACCTGAGCTGAACCCCATAGAGAACCTGTGGTCCATCATCAAATGTGAGATTTACAAGGAGGGAAAACAGTACACCTCTCTGAACAGTGTCTGGGAGGCTGTGGTTGCTGCTGCACGCAATGTTGATGGTGAACAGATCAAAACACTGACAGAATCCATGGATGGCAGGCTTTTGAGTGTCCTTGCAAAGAAAGGTGGCTATATTGGTCACTGATTTGTTTTTGTTTTGTTTTTGAATGTCAGAAATGTATATTTGTGAATGTTGAGATGTTATATTGGTTTCACTGGTGAAAATAAATCATTGAAATGGGGATATATTTGTTTTTTGTTAAGTTGCCTAATAATTCTGCACAGTAATAGTCACCTGCACA
>CAIGQS010000603.1:0-19638 GCA_903798195.1 Danio kyathit | reverse complement strand
AAAAGCTAGTGAATCAATGTTTTGTTTGATAAGTAAGATTAACCGATCACACCAATTTCCAGGCACAGCTTCATGCAAGGAAACGGGAGCGCGCACGCGTTTTAAACAGTCGCGCGCATCACATCAGCTTTTGGCACGAGCGATCATCCTCTCATTCGGTATTCACCTGCCCGCGCGAACAGTTATCTCTGTCAGTCGTGCTGCTTCTTGATTCTAAGATCGCATTTGCCATCCTTATTGTCGAACCCTGCTTTTAAGAAAACTACATCGAAATCCATGACGTTATAGCTTGACTCTGAAGCTTTGATTCCCTGACTGACAGAGAGCAGCTGATCAGTGACAGCCTACGTGACTGACAGCTCGCCTACAGTATAAACAATTAAATGGTAAAGTTTTTTAGTTAGCCTATTGAATCCTCTTTTTAAAAATATATGTTTTTTGTTTTGATATTATCGTTAAATCAATGAGCAAACTCGGAGCACTTCACCGGCGGTGACTCTCTTTCCAGGGGATTCTGAGCTCACGCAGCATCCTGAACGTTCTATTATCGCACTACGCACTACGTCTGGCGGATATCGCGTTTTGTGAAACAATACATTTTAAAGTAGGCCTAAAATGTACATTCTTCAATGTTATTAATGGCAGCAATTCACACATAGATTAAGGTACATCTGAACAGTGATTTCCAATAATAAAATCCAAATTTCAAAAAATGGCGTTTATCGCGTTTTGCAACCAAACTCTTCATACATATATATATATATATATATATATATATATATATATATATATATATATATATATATATATATATATATATATATATATATATATATATATATATATATATATATATATATATATATATATATATAGGTAACACTTTACAATAAGGTTCATTAGTTAATGCATTTACTAACATGAAATAATCATAAACAACACTTGTACAGCATTTATTAATCATAATTTAACATTCACTAATGCATTATTAACATCGAAGTTCATGCTTGTTAACATTAGTTAATGCATCGTGAATTAACATGAACTAACAATGAACAACTGCATTTTCATTAACTAACGTTTACTAACATAAACAAATGCTGTAGTAAATGTATTGTTTATTGTTTGTTCATGTTAGTAAATGCATTAACTAACATTAACTAATTAACCTTATTGTAAAGTGTAACCTATATATATATATAGTGGTGCTGTCAATCGAAAAAACAAACAAACTAATTAATCGAATTTGTTTTGTTTTTTGCAATTAATCTCATTTAATCACATTTAAAAGACTGAAACTTGTAATTTTGGCCATTCAAATGTAAAATTTATGTATATGCAAGACAAAAAACTATTTAAATTCAAAATGTGATTGTTTATTTGACTTTTTGTTAAACTTGTAACACAGATTTCTTCATGTAAACAACATACCCACAATAAACCATCACGATCCTGGCTTGACAGCCATATTTATTACAGAAATAAAAACACGGGTATGTAAGTGCCATTTGAATTTCAAAACAATCAATGCCAATAAAGAAAAAAAGGATTTCCATGTTGGATTCTAAGTGGACTACAAAACAAATGCCAAAATACAGGCATTGCAAATATGGAAAATAATAATAATAAAGTATTGAATACAAACAATTGTCCTCATTGTGAAGTTGCATTGCTGAGAGTTGAGAACATTAATTATAAAGTAGAAACAATTTTGCTTAGTTCTCCTTTACATTCAGCCAGTTGCTAAGACAGTCCAGTCTGTTGACATTATTGGGGGACAATGTGGCCCTTTTCTATTGAATGATGTGAGCTGAGAGTGAGAACAGTCTCTCACAAGCAGAATCACCGAATTAGCATATGAATTTCAATGCCTAATTTTGTTCCACTGGTGCTGTGACAAGGACATAAGAAGCATCAAGGGGTACATCAAAGGCACCCACAGGTACGCGTTGTGTCACACCAAAGACTAATTCTTACTGGGACTTACAGGGTCACACCATCTCTAAACATTTAAACAACTTTGAGGGATATGGATGGCGACTTCGGCGATGGTTAGGCGTTTGTTCTTGTTGCTAGGAAATGCGCACGCGCACGCGCACGCACGCACGCACGCGCGCAGGACAGCGCAGCCGGTGAGCGACTCTTAGTCCTAAAGTATGGCTATATTTCACAAGGATTCTCACACAGCAATGTGAAGCAGATGCTTTACAAAAGTTGCCTTTAAGGAGGAAACACGTCAAACTTAATGAAACATTTGAGGGCTCATGGAATCAACTTAGAGAAATGGGCTGTCTTTGACGTCATCTGGCACTTTCTGAGTACTTATGATTAAGACAATACTCTGATTAAGAGTCTACCATGTAAGCAACAATTTTTGATTTTTTCTTTCCATTCGGCATGTGGTATCAAATTCCATTAAAACAAAAGACTAAAGATTAAAAATGAAACATACGAAATTGCATGAAACTCTGGAGGAAAGGCTGGATAGCCTGGTGATGCCACATTAATTGTTTTATACTGAAACTTTCCTTCTAAAAGTGCTTCCTTGGTCTTATCCATATTTCTTTGCATGTTAAACACACGTCGACCACAACAGGAAAACAAAAACTGCAACTGCGTTAATTGCGTTAATTTTTTTTTTACGCATTAAATATTTCAAAATTAACGCGTGTGTTAACGCACTAATTTTGACAGCACTAATATATATATATATTTCTAGACATAGTAGTTTTAATAACTAATTTCTGAGAACCAGTGTTGGGTTTTAAAAAAGCAATCGATTACAAATTACTCATTGCTACTGGGAAATTGTAATCTGTTTACATTACTAATTACTTCATGTAAAAAGTAATCAGATTACTAATTACTTTATTAATTAAGTACCTTTTAAAATAATAATAATAATTCCTTACATTTATATAGCGCTTTACACATTGGGATAATCTCCTTATCCACCACCAGTGTGCAGCCTCCACCTGGATGAGCCATATTGTGCCAAGACCGCACATCAGCTGATTGGTGGAAAGGAGATGGTGATGAAGCCAATAATGGTATGGGGATGGTTAAGAGGTCATGATGGACAGAGGCCAATGGGCAGATTTGGCCAGGATGCCGGGGTTAAACTCCAACTCTTTTCAGGACCTCGGTTTAACATCTCATCCAGCAGTATGGGCAGTATAGAGTCCCCTTCACTATACTGGGGCTTTAGGACCCACACAGACCACAGGTTGGGCGCCCCCTGCTGGTCTCACTAACACCACTTCCGCCAGCTTTACCCATGTGGTCTTCCATCCAGGTACTTACGGGCGCAGCCCTGCTTAGCTTCAGTGGGCGACCATGTGAGAGTTGCAGAGAGCTAGCTGCCGGCTACAAAAAACACCTATAAAAATACAGAATAAACTGCAGCTCTTTCAGTAATTTAATATTCACTGAAAAACAATACAATGGGTTGATGACAGCAGCTTGACATATTCAAGACTTAATGAGTTTGCCCAAAACTTAACATTCTCTCATTATTTGTTTGTTCCAAACCTGCTTGTCTTTTTTTAACACAAAATAAAACATGAAGAAAACTGGATACCTGTATCCACTGACACCAAAACACATTTAAACTAAATAGATTGTTGTGTTCTGTGATATGCTGTAATAAATCTGAACGTCATTGTTTTTCTTATTATTTACCATGTATATGTAGACATTACACGAAACATTACATCATGAAAGTTCTGGAAAAGTCTTGGAATTTTAGTAGTAGAAATGTGTGTGAACCCTGAAAGGACGAAATACTTTCACTTTTTTCGCATTAAAGTGTAAAACGTATATAATTTGGTTCTGTTCTGTTTATGCATGACTGTAATGTGTGTGTTGTGGTGTGTGTTTCAGGTGACGGACCGCTCGGTGCAGGCGTTTGCAGAGCACTGTCCCGATCTGCAGTTCGTGGGCTTCATGGGCTGCTCGGTGACGTCACAGGGAGTCATTCACCTCACCAGGGTAACCTAAAACATAACTTATTTTTATTTTGCCTGCACTTTTAAATCTCATTAATGTGTAATGAGGTGAATCGTAAAATGTTGAAGATCCAGTACACCCTGCTGTTTGTGCATTAGCATGCTAATGAGAGAAAGTTATCTTGGGCACACCGGCGCCGCAGAAGAGCTGCTGTAATTGCCTGTATGGAAATGATTAGGTAATGATATTCTCGCGCTTTCGTTTTGTTTTTTGGCCCAGTTTCTTCTTCTGTGATCACTGGCATCTTTATATCATATATACACACTGTTAACAAGTTCCTGTAGGATCTACAATAACTTGCTGTAAATCAGTTACAGCAGGAATACTGTATTTACATTTACAGCACCACTTATCTTGCAGTATATGTATTTACAGTATTCATGCATGCTTTCATTCATGCATTCATTTTCCTTCGGCTTGGTCTCTTTATTTATCAGTGGCCGCCACAGCAGAATGAACTTATCTAGCATATGATTTTAAACAGCGGATGCCCTTCCAGCTGCAACCCAGTACTGGGAAACACCCATACACTCTCATTCTGTTTTGCATGTACGGCTGAATGCTGGTCCTCTCACTCTTCTTGCTTCTCTCTGTCTGCCTGTCTGTTGCCATACACAAAGCGGGGGAGCTCTTGGCTCCGCCCCCTTGTTAAGTTGGGCGGGAAGTCGAAACTAATTATCATGTGAAGCAACACGCCCCTAAAACAACGAGCTGTGTACACGCCCCCAAAATCACACTTTTTAACACATCATAATTAAAAATCTGAATTGTGTTTTGAACTGAAGCTAAACTGGCACACTCAGAAGAGCCATAATATTAATATGAAATCTTAAAAAAGGGGTAAAATAGGTGCCCTTTAAGCAGGGCTTAATTTGTGCCTCATTTTATCGATCTCCCTCCTCCCCCGTCCGCTGTTCACTTTCACTTTCTTCCGCGACTCCCCAACCCTCTTCCCTTTCGTCCGCGACAAACCCTCGCTCTTCACTTTCGTCCTTCGTCCGCGACACCCCTTCGCCATCTAACGCCCACCCCACCCCCCTTTTCTCTACACTTTCGTACGCGACAATTCAGGTAACATGCCGGATCCGTTACTGCAATCTGTTTCGGGACCTCGCAATTCACAAATTAAGCACTGGCTTTAAGTGCTAATGATGATGTTAAAGACATAATCTGTCTTCTTGCTTCTTGCTGTCCTGGCAAAAGTCCCTCAATCGGCACCTACCCATCATGGCCTCCTAATCATCCCCATCCACTGAATTGGCTCTATCACTGTCTCTTCACTCCACCAATAGCTGGTGTGTGGTGAGCGCACTGGCGCCGTTGTCCTGTGGCTGCCGTCGCATCATCCAAGTGGATGCTACACACTGGTGGTGGTGTGGAGAGACCCCCCTCATGATTGTGAAGCGGATTTGGGTGTATGGCCATACACAATAAATGCATTATATAAACACACATTACATTACATAATCTAGTAGCACATTTATTGAAGATAGGCAATTACAGATTAGTAAACGTTGTCTACTTATGATACATTTTATTTTTTCCTGGTTTTAAAAACACGGTTTTTTTTTAACTTAGTCTAAACACATTTTACTGAAATGCGATACTGAAGTGTCTTTCACTGACATATTTTGCACACTGGTAATATTTTTCCTGAGACGTGTTTATTAAAGTTTGTTTAAATTGAATTAATCATAGTTTAATATAAGCTCTGGACCCTGCACCTCAAATGTAAGGAACAGGGAAGGAGACTGAAGGGAATAATATAGTCTGTAGAGGTGTGAACCTACACTGGCCTCACGGTTCGGTTCGGTTACGATTATCATGCCATCGATTCGGTTCAATTCGATATCTCGGTGCATAACGGTGCATTGACGATGATTTCCATACACAGTTTTATATTTTCTCCACAGCACAGCAATTCTTGTATTAAAATGTATAAATATATTTATATACTATTTGTAATACAATTCTGTCCTTTAATGCAAACAGTCAGATATATAAACTGTACCTTTAAAAACTCAAGTACATGCACAGAACAACCCGAGCATTTATAGCAAATAAACAAATATAAATATGCTGCTCGCTTTCTGAGCCTTGTCTGGCGATTTCTTTCCTACACCCCTTTGATTGGTCACGCGCTCAACATAAAGATCTGCGATTGGCTCTTACGCGCTGGCGCTCTGCACCGATGATAAACACTGATACACGGCAGTGCAGCGGCGATCACAGCTGATCCATGTCACTGGATCCATGATAGACGCGGTGGGGGGAAACTGCAGACACTCGCTCGAGTCTGTATCCAGAAGTAACACTGTAACAGCCGAGAGGAGATGAAAAGTCACGCCAGCAGGTCAAATGGGCCACAGTGAGAGAGAGAAAAGGAGTACTTTCATTCTCTCAATCGCAGTGAAATAGGGGCTTCTGCTGTAAGTGTCAGTCAAAGACTGTTCAGTAAACACACACGCAGTGAAATTGTGCACAGTTTCTGATTTTTTTTTTAAGTAGTTGAAGTGTTTTAAATACTCGCGCTCACCACACTCGCCATAGTAAGCTACAGAGACATAGCGCATATGAGATAAATGAAGTCAGTACATAATAACCGGTTTTGATTATTACTGAACCGATACTGAATTGTCCGCGTCTGCATCGCGGTGCACCGAAGAAACAATTAATTTTGACACCCCTAATAGTCTGTGTTTGGGTATTAACATTAACCCAGTATTTGTTGCTTCCCTTTTTCTCTGTTTTTTATTATTTACTTTATATTACTTGATTTTCTTATTTATGGATCAATCTTTTCATTAATGTTAATTGTTTTTTTTGTTTTCTTTTGAGTTTTAATGTGTTCAGAATGTATATTTTATTACTAAGTAATGCATTTTCACTTCTGGCTAATTATTGTTCAGTGTCGTTTCATTGCAGGGTTTTTGCTTTTAGAATTTATATAAAAACTTAGAATCGTTTATAGACTCTTCAATCTGTGTGCTAAATTAAAAGAATATGTTTTTAACACTCCAGAAGGACGCAAAGTAGGAATCACTGGTCCCTTCATTAAATATAGTTTAATTCTTAATTCTTGAAGCTGCTAGTTGAAAAAAACAGTGCTGTTTTAAAATGTTCGGCTATGTTTTTAAAAATGGCGGTTTCTTTGTTTTTATTCTCCTGCTTGTGTTTGCAAGAGTGACGTTTCTCTGTAAACCAATAACATTCAGTTGCGCGTCTGGCTCTGCCATTTGGTACCCAAATGTGATACCCAATAAGTGATTTGTTGCGATTTGCTTTTAGGTACCTTTTGAACCAAATTGTACCGTTCTGTACCACTTAGTGGAAACGGGCCAAAAGTGATTTACAGTAAAAGAAACCATACATCACAGTAGGTTAAAATCCAAGTAGATCCTGCCCACCATACTGTATAGCAGGGCTATTCAATTAGTTTGTCATGGGGGCCAGTTCATGAAAAGCATCCCAAACGAAGGGCCGGAGAGATATGACTTGCAATATAAATTATGACACAACTGCATTTAAGAGCCAATATGTTGAATTTTTGCTCCTTTAGACACCCACGTTGTATTTGTCTACATTAAAATGTTAATATATTGTATTTTGAAAGTATATAAAATCACTGCATTGTTCAGTAAGTTTTTTTTAACAAACATTCAAATGTTGTATTTCACAGCACAACAAAATCAGTGTATTGCTTAAGTAGGCTTCTTCTACACTCAGATACGTTCATATGTTGTGTTCTGAACTGCATAACAATTATGGATGCAACAATTACAGATTTTGGTTGTACGATTATATAGTGTGAAGAATAATCAGTGTTTCACAGTTATCACGTCTAATGTAAATTTAAGCTTTATATTAGCTAGATTTAGATCGGCTATAGTTATTACAGTGTGCGTGCGTATTAGCTTCGGTGGACAAGCTCGGAACTTTAAACTAGCACACAGTTGGCAACTTGGCTTAACTTTGTTCAGCAGTTTCGTTTCGTGCGGCAGAACAGAAATGTGGCTTAGAAAAGCCTTTAAGATTAATTAACCGTGACGAATTAAAGCGCAGTTAATAGTGAAATCGGTTAATCGTTGCATCCCTAATAACGATATCAGTGCATTGTACAAAATACCATTTCTACAAACATATTCAAATGTATTCAGCTGCTCTCACCACTCGCTGTCAGGTGACTCACGCTCTGCACAGCTCGTGCTGTATTGACCAGACGCACGTCACTTCATAACTATAGCGGCCATTTTTAGACGGAATTAAATTTATTCTTGATGTCTTGGTCACACTATTTGGAGGGCCAGAACAAATTGCCTCGGGGGCTGGGTTCGGCCCGCGGGCCGCCAATTGAATAGCCCTGCTGTATAGTATGATTATAGACAACAGGAGAGTTAAATAAAAAAGACATGGAAAACTGTATATAAAAACACTGGTGTACATGTGGACATGGCCTCAGTTGAAAAAACGTTAAAAACGTACATATACTGTAGGAACAGTATAACAGAAAATATTAGCACTTTTAAAGGTGCTGTATGTCAGTTTTTGCCTCTTCTAAAGCATAAAAACACCATAATATGTCTGCAGATATTTCAGAAACATGCTAACAGTCTTGTTTACCTGAAAAACAATGCTGAAGTCAGATATTCTGCTTTGAACATGGGTGTTAAGTGCCAGAACGGCTCTTTGTTTTGGTCATTTAACCCGCCCACTGCCAGTTTAGCACATTATATTTCAGCACCCCGAGTTGTCTTGGTGGAAAACAGCGTATTTCAATCTTTCAGTCAGGAAGGCTCTCAAAGCATGCGTCCATGACCAAAATGTGACCTTCGGTGGACAGTAGCGGACTCTGAAATGAGCCGCAGATTCAGAGTTCCACATGAGGTTATTAGTTAGAAAACAATATAAATATTGCGAGTGTAAACATTAGGTGAGCAGGTTACATTGTAACCCCGTGTCCTAACAACACACTACGTAATTGAGATACGCAGTGATAAGCAATTGAGCTGTTTGCACCAGACGAAACACGACAGAAATGTAAAATCAGCCATTCAGAAGCACAGAATAGTGCACTCACTGCACTCTAGCGAAGTGGTAAGGTTTATAATCTAATGAATACATATTAAACCTCTTTAACATGATTAAATGTAGATGCTGAATCACTGATATGTGTTGGTTTGCACTGAGTCACAGTTCTGAAGTTCAGTTTTAGCCGGTTTATTTTATTTTCCAGATCTGAGGTGCTTTCAGTAGTATGACAATAAATGTGATGTAAAATGGCATTCAATCTCACATTATTAGCATTTAACACTGAATAAAGCACACGAGGTGTACCTGAGCTGATCATTGTCAGTTTTCTGTTGTTCAGCAGCAAGAAATAGAAGCCGTTTCTAAAATATAAATTCCGGGGTGCAATACCTAGTTCACCTAGTTGCACCTTTAAAACCTTGACTTGAAACCAGTTATCCTCTAATTCCTAAAGGCAAACACTGTTTATATAGCAACTTTCACAGACAAGAAGTCACAAAGACCCCGTTTACACTGTTTACATTTGTTGCCTATATCTGATTTTTTTTGTCTGTCCGTTTACACGTTCTTTTAATTGTGACCCATATCTGATTAATGTGTTTACACTTGCCATACTACTTACAACGTCACGCATGCATAAAGGCGGGTTCTAGCATCTGCGGCACACTAGCCACGATGGAAAAAAGTGTCTTGCTTTAAGCTCTGGAAATATGTGAATTTGCCCAAATTTAAAATGATTTTGAGGCAGAGGAGGAGGGAAAGGGCTGCATCGCAGCTTGCGCCTAAGGTTTATATATGGTGTCCTCCACCATTCAGAGGAATTTGTGGGTACGAAAGAGATTTCAGGTCTGGTGGGAGCAAATTGTGATGACTGACCACTTTTCTCCTCTGTGTTTCCTCTGTTGTTGTTGTTGTTGTTGTTGTTGTTTACCACATCAGCGTCTCCACACACGCTCTTCCTTATACATCATTAAATCACGGAGAAGTGCCACACTGTCGCAAGTTTAATGATGTACAAAACAGAATAAATCCAATCTGCCTGTTTACATGATAGTCGCATTGTCACATATCCGGTTTATATCTGATTTATTTCCACATGTGAATGAGGCCTGAAACCCATCTCTGAATATCCGAATGCATGTGTTTATTTCGTGTTTACACGGTCATAGAACAGATCCGATCTGTGTCACATATGAGCAAACAATCGGAATTGGGTCACATTTAACTGGCAGTGTAAACGTGGCCAAAGTTCTTTACACTAAAAGGAAACGTATATCAAAACAATCCAAGTACACACAGCTCCAATTGTAAAACCAGCTCACCATACTCTATATCAGGGGTGCTCAATCCTGTTCCTGGAGATCTACCTTCCTGCATAGTTCAGTTCCAACCCTGATCAAACACACCTGAACCAATTAATTAGGACCTGAACAGCACTTGATAATTACAGGCAGGTGTGTTTGATATGGGTTGCAACAGAAATCTGCAGGAAGGTAGATCTCCAGGAACAGGATTTGAGCACCCCTGCTCTATATGGTTATAAAAACACTCGTATAAATGTGTACACGGCCTCAGTTGTGTTCTAGCAGTGGTATGTGAGCGTATACAAACTTTAAATGTTGTGTTCTGGTTATCATGACAAATTTTGTGAATAGGGCCGCTTTTTCTGAACTTCCACATTCACTCTAAACTTCCACGTTCAGCTTCAGCTCTGTGACTGCTGAGTCTCATTTTGCAGCAGCGGGAGTTGGTAAAGATATCATTACATTATACAATTCACCTGGTGGCATCAGCAGGCACAATAGTTATTTAAATGAAGTCCCAGCTCCACCTCGCAGCGTCTCTCCTCGGACACACATTTCCATTTCACTCCACTTCAGAGCTGCGAATGTGAAATTAGTGGCTTCTCCACCAGAGGGACCGTTTTTATTCAGATCATCAAAGCTTCAGGCCTTTCTCAGGTGTGGATTATATTTATAAAGCCCTGCAGAGAGCCGCTCATGAAATAAATCAATCTGGCGCAGAGGAGTGTGCAGAATGTCAGATGAAGACGCTCGCTCTCAAACTGAGGGAAACTTTGCAGACTTTCACATTCATTGAGTTTGACCTTAAAACTCTGACTGATCATGGAGATCATGATGAAACGCTGTTGTGTGTCGCTTCAGTTTGGGATTTATAGTTGAGGGTTTTTAGTTGTTTTTTTTATGTGTACAGGCATACAGAACTTTACCATTTTATTCTTATATCTATATTCTGATTACACACACACACACACAAAACATTACACTTTTATTAATATCTATAATCCGATAACACACACCAAACTTTACACTTATGTATATATGTACATTCACCGGCCACTTTATTAGGTACACCTTACTAGTACCGGGTTGGACCCCTTTTGACTTCAGAACTGCTTTAATCCTTCGTGGCAGAGATTCAACAAGATACTGGAAATATTCCTCAGAGATTTTGCTCCATATTGACATGATAGCATCACACAGTTGCTGCAGATTTGTCGGCTGCACATCCATGATGCCAATCTCCCATTCCACCACATCCCAAAGGTGCTCTATTGGATTGAGTTCTGGTGACTGTGGAGGCCATTTGAGTACAGTGAACTCATTGTCATGTTCAAGAAACCAGTCTGAGATGATTGGTGCTTTATGACATGGTGCGTTATCCTGCTGGAAGTAGCCATCAGAAGATGGAGACACTGTGGTCATAAAGGGATGGACATGGTCAGCAACAATACTCAGGTAGGCTGTGGTGTGACACGATGCTCAATTGGTACTAATGGACCCAAAGTGTGCCAAGAAAATCTCCCCCACACCATTACACCACCACCAGCCTGAACCGTCGATACAAGGCAGGATGGATCCATGCTTTCATGTTGTTGAGGCCAAAATCTGAGCCAACCATCCGAATGTGGCAGCAGAAATGGAGACTCATCAGACCAGGCGACGTTTCTCCAATCTTCTATTGTCCAGTTTTGGTGAGCCTGTGTGAATTGTAGCCTCAGTTTCCTGTTCTTAGCTGACAGGAGTGGCACCCGGTGTGGTCTTCTGCTGCTGTAGTACATCCGCCTCAAGGTTGTGTGTTCAGAGATGCTCTTCTGCAGACCTCGGTTGTAATGAGTGCTTATTTGAGTTACTGTTGCCTTTCTATCAGCTCGAGTTGCTGCCATGTGATTGGCTGATTTGAAATTTGTGTTAACGAGCAGCTGGACAGGTGTACCTAATAAAGTGGCCGGTGTATTTGGGGTTATATATATACTTAGTAATGTTGTCATTCCTTTTCTCAACACTTGAAAGATCTTCAGGGACTGAAGACAGCAAGTGATGAAGTGTTTCAGGTGTAATTTTTTTGTCCCATTTTTCCTGCAAACAAGTTAAGGTGGGCAACAGTACGGGGGCTTTGTTTTTGCATTCTGCACTTCAAAATGGAGATGATAGTGGACTTTAGGAGAAACCCCCCTGCACTCCCCCCACTCACCATCATGAACAGCACTGTGGCTGCAGTAGAGTCTTTCAGGTTCCTGGGCACCACCATCTCTAAGGATCTGAAGTGGGACATTCACATAGACTCTATTGTGAAGAAAGCCCAGCAGAGACTGTACTTCCTTCGTCAGCTGAGGAAGTTCAACCTGCCACAGGAGCTGCTCGTACAGTTCTACTCAGCTGTCATCCAATCCATCCTCTGCACTTCAATCACCGTCTGGTTCAGCTTAGCTGCCAAAACTGACCTCCGTAGACTACAGCGAATAGACTGCTGAACGAATCACTGACACTACCCTTGCTGCACTTCAAGAACTGTACTCTTCCAGAGACAAAATAGCAACGTGCCAACAATGTGCCTTAACACACCTCCTTTATAGTCCAGCACACCCATGAGTCCACAGAGTGGCACAAATGGATTTGCTATTTAAGCAACAAGACACAAAACGTGAAAATTACTGATGCTCTGGTCTGAAAATAGCAACAAATCACGCCAAACACGTCTTGCACCTTATTGCGCCGGGTGTATGATAGAGCCCTAAATATTTAGAATGTGTCTGATGTTCAGGAAATGTATGCAAATGAGTAAATATATAGATTTTCTTTCTATAGGGGAATTACCCACCTACGCCACACATGACGTCACACTGGGTTCAACCGCGCATACCGATTGCAAAAAAAGGCCGGTTGCAATGGCAAACGATAGAATGCCAAATTCGTCCGAAAATAGAAAATTTAAATTTTACTGTACCCAATTATAAATGCTGGACTCTGCAGTTCTCATGTTACATCAGGTGAGTTCCCGCTATGCTGAATCATACACATTACTCGCTTTTGATTGCAGCAATGATTTCAGCAAAAACAGTTCAATATGGTGAATTAAACTGCGGACGTTGAATGCTCTGAATGAAATGTAAACATGTGCGTTCACATACCCTGCAGTACAGGTGCAGATCGCTGTCATGCTGCGTTCACACCAGACGCGGAAGAAGCGTCAAGCGCGAGTGATTTACATGTTAAGTCAATGCAAATGCGTGAATAGACATCCTGCGACGCGATATGCGCGAATGACGCAAATTGCGCGATACCCGCGCGAATTGAGCGTTTTGCGAGTTTGACGCACTTAACGCGTGAATCGCTCGAGTTCAAAAATCTGATCTTCTGCGGACATTCGCGCTGCGTTAACCAATCAGGAGCTTGCTCTTGTGGGGGCATGATTGTGACGTAGCACCTGTTGTTGGTGTCCCGGGGGAAATCCTTCAGCCGACACCGACAACAGTTCATCAAACTGGGCTTGGCTCAGTCAGAAGCACCGCTGAAAGCCTCCGTCATCCAGGTTAAGTTTCTGGAGGAGTTTATGAGCTCACAGAGCTGGGTGCACCTCTGAAATTATCTAGTGGACTCAGACACTGCTCCAAACGTATCGATGCTGTTTTTCAACCTTCATAAAGCACATAAACACAGTTATTTTCTCAATAAAATCCACGTTAGCCGTTTAGCAATGAGGCTATAGTCACCGCGCAAACTGAAGCCCGCCCCATGGCGCGAATCCGCGTCTGTTCTGAAGTGAATTTGACGTGCGAATGAAGCGGAGTTGACGTGTGAATGAAGCGAGTAAACTCAAATGTTCACGCATCTATTTACGTGCGAATAGCGCGATTTATCCCCGCATTCTGCGTCTGGTGTGAACACAGCATCAGGATGCAGTTGTTTTGCTTGTTGATGATTACCCAGGCCTTGTACAGCTCCGTCTTCTCTCCTTGTCTTTGTCTCGGCAGAACCTTGGTTTTTAGCACTACTAGTTTTGAATCTGGTAATCATGAACATTATTTCTTGCAATGTTCTTGAACATTTAATCTTGAACATTATTTCTAGCGATCCCAGTTTTTATCTGCAACCTCGCTGCGTGCACATCCTGAATGTTTACAAACCGGTAATTCATCTACTGTATACATTCTTGTTATAATTTAAAATGTAATCAGGGAATGATTTCTTATCTCACACACACACACACACTTTTTTTCCACTTTACCACATGACATGAAGCAGCTTTGAGTGATTAATCCATAAGTGATGAAACTTTAAGTGCATTTCATTGTATTTTCCCTGAATGTTGAGCTGAATCTCTGTACGGTGGGATATTAATGTTTGCATTGATGTGTAATATTGAATCTCAGGGTCTCTGTAATGGATTAAGGTCAGGTTTGTTCTTCTGTACTCCTCCTTCAGTGACCTTTGATGATAAGAATCGTGACCTCTGGGGGTCAAATGTCACGGTGGAGAAACAGACTAAAGCGGATTTCCTCTGTTTACAGTCTAGCGCTCCTGTACAGTGATAAATGAGCCGTGCTGATGTAATATCCTGCTGCTGGATCATATAATAATAAGAAAAAAGCAGACTTTAATGAGATTTCTATTATTTACACCAGGCCTGCTAAACTCATTTAAGTTACAGTGTCGGATTTGGACACGACGTCAAATTATGCGAGACGCTATTTTAATTTGTTTAACCGCGGTCGTCTCTGTAGATATATTAAAGTCTAGAATAATCAGTTTTGTTTTAATAATTAATATTAGTGTAAAGCAAACACATTTTCTCTTCACCAGAGACCTTTATATCACACATATGCTGTAGGAGAGACTCCAAAGATTAATTAAATCTGTTTGTTTTTTGACAATGCTAATACAAGAGGATAGTTTTCTTATTAATGTTAATATCGGTTTATTAATCTGCGAAACAAAACTATTGATCGGGAATTTGGCTGATTTCAGAGTTTTTGAGAGCTGGTTGTATGTTTTAACACTGTAAATTCTCACGTTTGTAATAATAATAATAGTGATAGTAATAGCAATAATAATACTACAGGTAATAATAAGAATAATTTTATTAATAATACTAATAATATACTTAATAATACTAATATTTAACTGTGTTTTATTTTATTTAATATTTATTCATTCATTTTTTTTCCAGCTTAGTCACTTTACTAATCAGGGATCGCCACAGCAGAATGAACCGCCAACTTATCCAGCATATGTTTTACGCAGCGGATGCCCTTCCAGCTGCAACCCATCACTGTGAAACATCCATACACACTCATTCACACACACACATACACGGGGAGCCAACACGGGGAGAACCTACAAACTCCACACAGAAATGCCAACTGACCCAGCCGGGGCTCGAACGAGCGACCTTCTTGCTGTGAGTTGACAGCGCTACCCACTGTGCCACTGCACCGCCCTTTCTTTTAATATTTTTTTTTATTCTACTTTATTATTATTTTTTACTTTTTATTTTACTGTGGTATTTTTTTGTTTTTGCATTTTTTTTATTGTTTACTTATTCAAAATTGTATTTATTTTATTACAAAATTGTGACAAATAATAATACTAGTAATAATAATAATAATAATAATAATAATAATTATTGTTATTATTATTATTATTATTACTACTACTACTACTACTATATTATTATATTTTTAATTTAATTTCATATATTTTTATTTTTAATATTTTTATTAATTGTGTTTTATTTTATGTTATTTTAATATTATATTATATTTAACTTTTATATTTTAATATTTTATTTATTTCATTATTTTTACACTTTTTATTTAATTAATTTTTTTATTTTATATTGTAATGTTTACCTTTTATTTGAATTTATTATTTATTTTATTACAAAATTGTGTAAAAATGGTAATAATAATAATAATAATATTAATCATAATAATAATAGTTATAATAATTACATTCATTCATTCATTTTCTGTTCGGCTTAGTCCCTTTATTAATCAGGGGTCGCCACAGTGGAATGAACCATGAAATAATTACAATTTTATAAAATATTTAATTTAATATAATATATTTTTATTTTTAATATTTTTATTTCATTGCGTTTTATTTTGTTTTATGTTATTTTATGTATTATATTAAAATTTTTACATTTTAATATTTCATTTAATTAATTTTTTTTATTTAATTTATTTATTGTTTTTTGTATTAATTAATTAATTTTTTATTGAAATTTTTACTTTTATTTAAATGTATTATTTATTAAAATTTTGTTTTATTACAAAATTGTGTAAAGTAACAAAAGTAATAATGCCAGTAATGATGATGATGATGATAATAATAATATTAGTAATAATAATAATAATAATAGTAATATTAATTACAATTTTATAAATTTTTCATTTAATTTTATATATTTTTGTTTTTAAAATTTGTATTTCATTGTGTTTTTATTTTATATATTATATTTTATTTTTTATATTTTAATATGATTGATGCTTTGATTAAAATTTTAACTTTTTTTAATGATATTTTTAATTTATTTTATTTTATTTTATTACAAAATCGTGTAAAAAAATAAATAAATAAATAAAAAATTCCTACACTGATTCATCTGACCCTATTGATAAAGCTTAAACTATCAATCACCTGACAGACGGCATGTAGGAAACTGAATGAATCTCACACCAAACAGCAGCTCTGTGTTTATATTGTGTATAGCTGTGTACAGTAGGATCTGCGCAGGGTTAATACAGTGTGCTGTTTCCTGCAGTGTTGTGAGTAAATGTGACGGCTGTAATTTATGTCCCGTTATACACACATTCCCTGACATTTTTCAGGCGTCACCTTTTGTGTTATTGGGTTCCTCCAATTCTCCTCCTGGTCCTGTGGGTCAGAGCGGAGCAGGAATCATGGGTAATTCAGCCTCGGGCGCGTTTTGTTGAGTCGAGCCAACATTTCTGCTTTCATTAAGGTCAAGAGCGCAGCATGCAGACGCTGTAGAGTCACAAAACATGATGCTCACTCTCACTCATCTCTCTCTGTGTGTGTGTGTGTATGTGTGTGTGTGTGTGTGCATTCCCCTCTGTTGATGCAATGAGTCAAATTAAAATCCAAATTTGGAGTTTTACAATAGATTTTTTTTATCTATATACATTTATTTTCTGTTCTTTGTATGTAAATGAGATTTCTGTTCATTTTATTTCATTATTAATGTTTTTCTTTTGTAATTTCCATTAGGAGTTGCTTTGTATTTTTATATTTTCTTTATTTTATATCACACTTTTTTTAACTCTCACTATTAATAAACCAATAACTATGACTTTTAGCTCAATAAACTCCTTATTTGTTGCTTATTAATATTTATTAAGGTAGTAGTTGAGTTTAAATTTTGGATATGATTAGTGATGTAGAGTAAGATCATACTGATAAAGTAATAATGCACAGCCAATATCTTAATAACAGGTAGGTAATAAGCCAGTATATACAGTTGCAATCAGAATTATTGAACCCCCTTTGAATTTTTTTCTTTTTTTAATATTTCCCAAATGATGTTTAACAGAGCAAGGAAATTTTCACAGTATGTCTGATAATATTTTTTCTTCTGGAGAAAGTCTTATTTGTTTTATTTCGGCTAGAATAAAAGCAGTTTTTAATTTTTTAAACACCATTTTAAGGTCAATATTATTAGCCCCTTTAAGCTGTATATTTCTTTGATAGTCTACAAAACAAACCATCATTATACAATAACTTGCCTAATTCCCCTAACCTGCCTAGTTAACCTAATTAACCTAGTTAAGCCTTTAAATGTCACTTTAAGCTGTATAGAAGTGTCTTGAAGAATATCTAGTCTAATATTATTTACTGTCATCATGACAAAGATAAAATAAATCAGTTATTAGAGATGAGTTATTAAAACTATTATGATTAGAAATGTGTTGGAGAAATCTGCTCTGCATTAAACAGAAATTGGGGAAAAAAATAAACAGGGGGGCTAATAAATCAGGGGGTTGAATAATTCTGATTGCAACTGTATACTGCAATGTTTCCTCGAGGACTTTTTCCAGCTGTGGCGGCAGACTCTGTTGGGCCTTTTACACAGATCTACCAACTACCAGTGGCGTTATTTCAATGACAAATATCATGAGTATGACAAGTTGAGATTGCATATTCAATACGAGCACGCACATCTCTTTGCTTGCGCGCCGATTTCCTCTGTTTGTGCACACCTCTTGCACGCCCTCAAATATCTGCTCAAGTGCAGATTTTCTTGTGCGCTCAAATAAACGCTGCTGAAGTGTGCTTTAGTACGTTTATGTAATGAGTGTCTTCAACATGTATTAGATGTAGAAATATTTCTGTATGTCTCCAATAGACCTATAAAGCGGCATTAATGCGTCCTGAAGTAAAATGAAGCGGCTATAAACTCCAGCAAGATAAAGTCATTGTGTGCAGAGCCAAAGTATAATTATGGAAACTGTTCATCTTAACTGAAAGCTATACGTCGTGTTCGCTGGCCTCACGCATCGCACAGCCCCGTCAGTCAGTTAGCATGTCACCTTAAAGGGTTAAACAAATAACGCACAGCACTACTATGGTTACAGAAAAGTTTGCGCTGTTATAATTCACTTACCTTTTAATATGTCTTGGTGTGATTATAACCCGCTAATAATAAAAAAACGACTGAATGTTTTAAGGCAAGGCAAGTTTATTAATATAGCACATTTCATACACAGTGGCAATTCAAAGTGCTTTACATAAACAGGAATAAAAAAGACAAGTGTAAGAAAATAAAAATAAAAACAGGTAGTAAAAACAGATAAAAATATGTTAAAATATGTTATAAAAGAATGAAAAAGAAGAGAAAAACATAATGAGAAGCTGTAATGTAGCCGTTCTGGGATGAATTTTGGTGTGGCGCCCCGCCATGGAATAATGAATGTAGTGGAAACCATGTACTGAGAATTGGACCTTAAACTTAAGAGTAAGGGCCCTAGTTTTATGATAATCCAAAGCGCAGGGCGCAAAAGCATTAAGGACGTGTCAGAATCCACTTTTGCTATTTTATGGATGGGAAATTCTGCTTTGTGCTGCGGCGCATGGTCTAACAGGGTTGAGCTTATTCTCTTAATGAGTTATAGGTGTGTTTGGAGAATAAACCAATCAGAGTCTCATCTCCCATTCCCTTTAAGAGTCAGTTGTGTCGTGCTATGGCGCATTTGCTATTTACATGGCGACTTTGTAAGTGTAAAAACTGAACGCTTCACTAGCGAGAAAACAGTTAAACAGAGCATCTGCAGCATGA
>CAIGQS010000602.1:7500-19792 GCA_903798195.1 Danio kyathit | reverse complement strand
AATAAACAGTTAGTAAACACAAGTACATCTTATTGAACATCATTTATTTTCATCACCAATTATCACAGTAGAACAGTTTCTCAAGCAGTTTGTGATTCATTTTGGAAACATTTTGGAGATGAGACCCTGGTCTAATGCGACACCCGGCTTGAGAAACCTGTTGTCAAAGACTTATTATTTGGGTAACACCCATATTCTGAATACCTTCGGCAGAATTCAAATGAGCCATTTTAATCTAGATTAATCTAGATTAATTTCAAAATTAACACACAGTTGCAATCAGAATTATTGAACCCTCTTTGAATTTTTTTTCTTTTTTAAATATTTCCCAAATGATGTTTAACAGAGCAAGGAAATTTTCACAGTATGTCTGATAATATTTTTTTCTTCTGGAGAACGTCTTATTTGTTTTATTTAGGCTAGAATAAAAGCAGTTTTAAATTTTTAAAAACCCATTTCAAGGTCAAAATTATTATCCCCTGTAAGCTATATATTTTTTCAATAGTATACAGAACATAGCATCATTATACAATAACTTGCCTAATTACCCTAACCTGCCTAGTTAACCTAATTAACCTAGTTAAGCCTTTAAATGTCACTTTAAGCTGTATAGAAGTGTCTTGAAAAATATCTAGTAAAATATTATTTACTGTCATCATGGCAAAGATAAAATAAATCAGTTATTAAAACTATTATGTTTAGAAATGTGTTGAATTTTTAGGGAAAAAATTAGGGAAAAAAATAAACAGGGGGGCTAATAAATCAGGGGGTTAAATAATTCTGATTGCAACTGTATATACACACACACAATATACACATTCCTTTCGAAGTTGACACTTATTTTGCATAAAGTTAAACTTTCAGCAACTGTCACATTTTCCCTCTGTAAAGGTGATGTGACTGTACAAGGAGTCAAAATCCTTTGAATAAGCATTCAATGGATAGAGCTGCTCCCTTTTAAGTTGCCCTTTTTGGTGAAAACAATGAAAGAACACTTGTGTTCTTCCTTTGGGCTTTCTGAGTGCACTACAGATAACTTTAGAGAGCAATCACTCCCAAAATGTAATTAGCAGGTCATACTCTGAAGGTTCAATCTGAATTTGTGAAATTAATCTAGTCCCAAAAGGGAGAAAATGAGAAGAGGAAACCACTTCTATATGAACCAAGCACATACTATAAATCTCAGAGAGGGCAACATTCCCTCAAGTTTAGCAGAATATTCAGTGACAAAATACAGGGATTCAAATTTAGTATTTTGTCAAGCAGTGCAATTAGAAGCAGTCAGAATGGGGACTGGGTGATAAGATGTTCAATATATAATCATAAAGGTGATGGAACAATTAACCACATTAAAAAATATCACAGTCTTTGAAATTGGGCAGGCCTAATGGTTTAAAATCCATGTCCAAGCTTTAGACCATGGTGACTCGTACACAAAGGGTTGATGGGTGAATATACAATACCCTTTCATCCTCAATAGCATGACTGAAGTAAAATGCAACAACCTGTAACTAGTAACTAAGTACTTGAGTAGTTGTTTCTTCAAATACCCTTTTACTCTAGCACTATCTGAAGTAAGAATTCAGTAAGAATTCTGAAGACTGAAGTAACCATCATATATGTTACTTGAGTAAGTCCCAGATGTCACTTAATCTGAATAAGACAATAATATGATTAAGGTGCTTACATCAGTAGCTTTTTGATCCTTTCATGATCCAGTTTTACATGTTATAGCACAATTCGGTTAACGTCATTGTGTCACAATGCTAGTTTCATGTATCATAGTGTAGCTCAATAAATGTTTATTTAATTTTGTAAGAACTGTGTTGGTGTTTGTGCTTCTAAGTCTAAATCAAAATCTTTTTTTGCTTGTCAAATGGTAGATAAAATGTAAAGCTTTTAATCTGATTCAGTCTGACTCAATTGAGTTGAATCAAATTATTTGAATCTTAAGATTCGATTCATGGAAATGAGTTAATAAATCCCTGATCGATCTTTTATTGTAGGTTGATCCTCTACATCTATTAGTGGATAATTATTTTGGGCACAGTACGATCTGACTTAAACACAAAACATTGTTTATCATTTCTATTTTGTCTGAAAGAACAAATCAGACAGAGAAACAAAGTTATCGTGTTACTGTGTGACTTTATTGTGTTACCAGTGTGTTTTAACGTTTAAATGCGCAACTCGAGTGCTTTTGAGAAAGTGAACTGCAATAAAGTTTTTTGTCCATGAGACAAAAAATACATACAAGTTGCTGTAAAGCACACAGATTGAGAAACAATAAGTGTGTTCCTTATTCTTTAAGGCCTTCACAGTTGATTTAAAGGTGCCTGTTCCAGCTTTAAAGAACAACTGTGCACTTTCTCCATGGTCAAATTAAGAACAGAGTAGCTAACTGTCTTTTTGCCAATTCACTAAATAGCTAGTGAACTCAAAATGCTGCGCTTGGAGATGGCTGAGCGTATCTTTTATGGGAGAACTTATCTTGGATCAAGCAAATTGTGTGGTTGAATCCATGCATGTCTTTGACTGTCCTGATAGTCTTGACAGAGTGCTGGGATCCACAGAGATCTCAACAGTGCTATATTCTGTTGAGCAGTGTGAAATGCGCTGCCATTTCACATGATGCATGTAAACTTGTGTGCATAACTGCATATTGGTTCACTCTGCATGTATCTTCATAGTAACAGCTGTATCCAGGAAGTCCTGGGAGACTTTTCTGAAGTAACTTTTTAAGTGCACAGGTGCAGTCCGCACGTAAATCGGCTGTTGCTGTTGCATTGAAGTCTATGGTACGTCTAGTAGCATTAAAGCCTAGTGGTTAATAACACTTTTGTTGTCTTGAATGCAGTGTGTTTGGTTTAAGTGACAAATTTTTATCTCAATTCTCACTCTATATTGGCTACTTGCCTTACTTCTCATTTTCTGCCCTTTCTTGAAAAAGGCTTTGACAAATGTTGATTTAATAAACCCTACAAGGTTACTATAGCTAATGAAAATGAATGAAAAAAATGAAAGCTAAACTTTAAAAATCATTTTCGGTAACTGAAATAAAAATTAATTCGTTTTTATAAAAACTAAAACTAACAAAAACTGTATTGTGTACATAACTCAAACTAACCAAAATTAAAGCAAAAATGTCCTTCGTTTTCGTATTTGTAAATGTATTTAATGCATAAGCCTACTGAATGCCTTTTAGAAGTAAATCTATTTGCTTTACGCTCCCAGTTGTTTGACCGTACAGCACCTCAGAGTCTGTAATCCTGATGCCATTGTATATTTCTGTGTGGTGACAGGTGCTACCCACTGCGCCGCCTTGACGCAAATCTACATATAGAAAAAGACTTGAGAAAAGTAGCCGGACGGATTAAGTATAAATGCATCATTGTACTGTAGAGTTATGGAGTATGCAGAGAGACAGTTGTTCAATACTGCTTTATTATTAACTTTTGGTTTTTTTTTGGAAAATACTTGGTTGTAAAGTATCTATTGTAACAGATGAACAGCAGCTGAAGAACTGGATTCTTCCTAAATACCATATTTCTTATTGGTGTGACATTCATGACCGTAGGTGCCAGGGCGTCTGGCGTCAGAGATCGTGTGATTGACATTTTGTGTTTGCCCAGGTTGCATGGTTGGATGCTGGGAACCCATTGCTGCTGTTTAATCTATATTACAGATGGGGGAGAAGGAAGAAACCTGCCTTGTGGACATCTTTGCAACCCAAGACATTTCAAAGGAAAACCCCCACCTTTTTCGACCCATCCAACTATTAGAACTCAAAAACTCACTCCAAATGATATGTCATGTGTGTTTGTAATCTATATGCTCTGCTCTATAGCAAAAGTAGTTAAAATAGTATATGCATGCACTAATGAAGTCCTTTGTGACCTTATATAGTATAGAAATGCCTAGATGCCATCTAATGTCTGTTTAGAGTGTTGTGTTTAGTATCATTAAGTTTCTCCTGCTATTTTACAACACATGATGCTGAGTGCATGATAATAACTTATACAGCTTGCATTCTTTAATGCTCAGAGTTAAAGTCCATCCGTATGTTCAGGGAGGATCCACATTATGCATATCAGTGGTTCAAAGACAAAGAAAATGTCCCGCTCAAAACTTTGCCATGAAACCATTGGTCAGTCAGTAGAAAATTGGTGTTACTTGACCCATAGTTAAACCCATTTTCTCCCCAGAATCGGGGCAGAAAGGTCTCGCAGAAAGGTCCCGAAAAGAAGGTCTACACAGAACGACCACTGAACTGACCGCGTTTCTGTACCCACGTGACTCGCCTGAGTCCACGTTTTTTTTATTTTCCGGCAAATTCAACTCAGTTTAAAGTTTGCGTCTCGCTCTGCGTCGCAAATTCCACGCATCAAGAAAGGACTTCCTAAAGGACTCCATCTTCCATGCATCAGAGAAACTCGAACAACCAGAGAGACAGAGCCACTAAATCCAGGTATTTAGTTGTGCGTTTAAAGCGGTGCGCCTCTTTCATAAAGGTGTTTTTTTTTATAATATTGGTGGTCCTAAATAGCTGTGTGGAACTGAGCTAGATTTGTCATTCTTTTATCTAAACTCTTTATTTCCTCACTTGCTTCCTTTTCTACATTTTTGTTGTTATGTTTTGTATGTTTGTGTTATATGTTAGACTAGTCAATAAATCACGCTATAACCATGTTGGATTGTCTTTGTTTTGCATCACAGAAAAAGTCCCTTGAACGATAGATTCTGCTACAAGCTACAAACAAGTTTATTAAAACTGCTAAACTATACATCTACTTCACGAAGTAGTTATATTTATTTAGTTAAATTAACATGTTAATTCAGAATATTAATAATTAATAACTCGTTATTATTGATCATTATTATTCATAAACTGAGCTAATTTCGCAACACTATATTATAATATTCCATTTCTGTTTTGTATTTAGCTTAAATTAAAGTGTTAGCTTATCTTTATAGTCAGCTTCAAAAACTTTGTTACTACTCTAGTTATTATAGGGTAGCCATAATGCTTCGTTTGGGGAAGTCAATTGAGGCGCGAGGGTTGGATGAGGGATTAAACGTTCACATCATTCTTGATGTAGTTTTTTTTTTTTTTTTTTTTTTTTTACTCCAGTGGACAGATTTGTTATGAAGTGTAAATGAAAGGCAATAGCCAACACAATAGAGGAAATCAATTACTTGGCCATCCTACTAAAAGAGGCAAAGTGTTCACCTATTTGAAGTCACTTAAAGCAGACATCTTATTTCTTCAAGAAACTCCTATTGCTATGGGACAAGAGCACAATCTCAGAGCAAAGTGGATTTCCCAGGTTTTTTAGGCCCCTTTCAGTAGTAAGACCAGGGGAGTGGCAATTTTATTTCAGAAAGGTTTTCAACTTAATTTAATTCTACCAGAATTCTATTCTAAATTCTACCGGAGAGCTGCGCGCTGTCTCTCAGTGATGCAAGCGATTCATTCAGTCACCGGCTGCGCAGACGCGACATGCGCCACTCCGTAAGATTATTCTTATAATAAGTTTCTGTTTCCTCATCCCTCCGACTGAGTTTATTCTTCCAAAGGGAATACTTTAGGTGCTGCGAAAAGTTTGTAAAGCCTGGCTCATTGTGGTTTCAGTAGTTGATTGAATTATTAAAGGTGAAACTGACTGTCCGGCGCATGTAAATTGTCATTAACAGAAAATTATTTAGCCTAATATAGACTAATCTGAAACTGTGAATATTTCACTGTTATTATATATATATTAATATTTTATTTAACAGACCAGTTTGTCAGATTGTGTGCTGAAACATAGGCCTTTAAGCGGACCTTGTTTTGAACTTCACCTCAAATATTCTTGTTTATGTTGTAGATAACTGACCAACAAAATACATTAAAATAACCAACAAATTATACCAAACGAAATTAGTTTAAAAAAAGATAATTTTTTTTGACAAAAAACAATTTTTCAGACATGCTTTCAGTTTCTCCATCCCCCTCGCAGCGAGTTTATGCGAGGGAAAGTTTATTAAGTAAAATTAGCCTCAGACAGTTTAGTTTAGTCTGCTTCAAACCTGCAGGAAAATATCAGGCTTTGCTAAAAGGCAGATTATTTTACCAACGATTAGGGTCAACAGTGGTAGCCTTAAAAAAAAAATCAGAATATTAAAAAGGAAACATAAGCTGGACCACAACAATGTCATAATGAATGCTTAAATAATGTAGCCTAGTTTATAGCAAGCATCATGTTTAGTTAGATTGTGCCATCTGTCATATACAGTAGGCCTTTAGGTCAGTTATTTTTACTAAAGAAGATTATTTGAGTTTATCAGCAGAACTACAGAAACTGTATTATGTTAATAAAAAAAAATTATAAAAAAACAGCACAGTATCGGGATCGGATCTGTATCGGTCTATACTCAGAATTTATAGAAAACATATAAAAGAAGCCTGGTCTAGGGAATTTGATGAAGAAGTGCTTGATGAAACTTGGAATGAATGTCTTGTGTATTATTCAAAAACTAAGCTAAGTAAATATTTGATTTAATATTTGATTTTATCTGTGACGGATGGAAAATAGAAGAGGCTTCTTTATCCCACATGTTTTGGATTTGTTTTAATTTCTGGAAATATATTTTTGATTCAATCATAGTTTTTTTAAAGGAGGTTAAGCCGAACCATTGTCTTGCAATTCTTGGATATTCTGAGACATTATAAACTTTTCCAAAGTCCCAGCAACGTCCCCTTTTCAATTGGCCTAACTCTTGTGAAAAAAAAGGATACTTTTAAACTAGAAAACTTCTGACCCTCCATGTTTCAAAGAGTGAATGGGTGAATTGTAATCAAGTCATTCAGCTCGAGAGGATCCGTTCCTTGGAACCAAAATCTCAACACCAATATCAAGCTGTACAGCAACCTTTTCTGGATTTCCTCAAAACTGATTAGCGCTATGCCAATGAGTTATTGGTACAATTGACTGATAAATACATTTGAACATTATGATTGCTTTGATTGATAAATACCACATTTGTTTATTTATTCACTTTAATCACTTTAATTTATTTTTATTTTCTGATTTATTACTGCGGTTGCTAAGTTCAGACCAGCAGATTTCCTTTGTATTGTTTTTGTATTTAAAAAAGAAAAAAAAAGTTTAAATAAAATAAAAATAAAATACCCTACTACAACAGTAAACATTGCTTTTTGCATTAGCTTGCAAATAAACTCCTAATCAGAGTATTATCTTAATCGGATTAAAATCGGATTATTAGTGTCCATGTAAACGTACTCATTGAGATATCATGACCAGTCTTATGACAACAGACAAAACTATTCAAAGTCATTTGCTAAAATTTGTATGATTTCTATTGTTAGAATTTAACTGTTTGTCAATTTTACCCAGAAGGTGGTGCAAACTGATGTAGTTTGGTCAATGTCAGGTCTAGGTCACACACATTAAGTTTTGTTTCAGTACTTCAAACCATTGCAGTGATTTAGCCTGTAATTTCATCTGGCAACATTACATCAAGTTTGCGCATATGCTAAATGACAACAGTTTTGTCTATCGACATGAATTCCATAACTTTTGGTCTACATGGTCTGAAGATGATCTGCGTCAAGTTTGAACAAAATCAAAATGGTAGATTATGGCATAATTGGTATCTGTGTTGTCGGCATGTTCCAAGGAATAATTTGAGACCAATTTCATTAAAAAAAAAAGCATATGCAGTCAAAAGTTATTACCAAATTTGTAAGTTTCTTTAATAATGGTTAATGAATGTCTTATAACTCTTGACCCATAGGTGGTGCTATCACCAAATTTTTATGGTGTGGTCAGTGTGAGGCGACAATGAGAGACCTAACATTTGGTGTCATTATCTTTGACTATCATAGAGATAGAGCCTCAGATATAGTTTGACATCATACCATCACATTTGTCAGTGCAGTAATGAAAAACAGTTACACCTATCGACACAAATTCCATAACATTTGGTCAGCACAGTCTGAAGATGATCTGAGTCAAAATTGGTGCAAATCAGCCAAACGATGTAGGAGGAGTTAGAAAAAGTAGGTTTTTGACTTAAGGCTAGATGGCGGACAGGAAGTTCAATTAATTAAAGGCATTACTGGTATCAAAATTCTTAGGACAACCCAAGGAATGTATCAAGACAAGTATTATGACAATATGCAAAATTAGTCAAAGGTTATTAGCATTTTTAGCAATATTGTTACAACGTTTGGCCAAAAGGTGGCGTTGCAACGAAACATTGAGAACCTTCAGCGCACAGTCCTGAAGACACATACCAACTTCCATAACAATTTGACAGTGCATGCATAAAATATAGCAATTTTGACAATTCAAAATGGCTGATGGCTAAAATGGCTGACTTGGAAAAATTTCGGACAAAGGGTTGAGAAGTTGAAAAGCAATTTTTTGTATCTCCGAACCACTCAGGGGCAGTGTGCCAAAATGCAGTAGCTCACTTTAGACCATGGTTGTGATAACACACACCAAGTTTGGTGTATATACGTCAATGCGCTACAGAGATAAAATCATAAGTAAATTTTCGCAAGCTCTATATTAAATTTGTTTGCAAGTTAAACAAAAATTTATTAATTGAAATAGGATTTATGAAAAATTTGAAATAGCAGAAAAAATTTCATGACAAAAATTGACATCATATGGCACGTTTGAATCGGCTTTTTTATTGTAGCACATTTGGTTCAAAAGTTATAAAGATAAACATAAGAGAAAGAGTGGTAGGGCTAGAGCAGGGATGGGCATTCTTGATCCTGGAGGGCCTGTGTCCCTGCAGAGTTTTGCTCCAACACTAATCAAACATACCTGAACACACTAATCAGTGTCTTCAAGATCACCAGAAAGCTACAGGCAGGTGTATTTGATTAGGGTTGGAGAAAAACTATGCAGGGACACCGGCCCTCCAGGACCAAGTTTGCCCATCCCTGGGCTAGAGAGTTTCAGTTAGAGTGTCCAAATTTGTTGTGTTGTGGTTGTGAAGATCACACTGTCCTCTACCAGTGTGCCAAAGTTTGCGCAAATGCCGCAAACAGTTCAAAGGTCTGCCATAGACTACTAGAGCGAAAGAAGAAGAAGAAGTGGAAGAAGAAGCCAGAATAATAATAATAAGAACCGGAACGAATACAATAGGTGCCTACACACCTTCAGTGCTTGGTCCCTAACTACTTGTTCCATAAGGCCTGTTTTTCACTGGTATTTTACACTCGAAGTATTTACAAGAGAACAAGGAAACAAGTGTCTGGAGTTCGTGGTATCCCATTTCCAATTACTGTTTTTACACATTTTCATTTTATATCAATTTTAAGAACCCACAAAACTATAAAGCACAAAACTATGATGGTGCTGGGAAAAGGACTAATATTAAATAATATTGGATTAATTTGAGAGCATCTCATAATGAACAAAATACGTTATGGAAATATTTAAAATAATCATGGATACTGTACCTTTTGACTGCTTTCTGTGCCAGCATACGGTTCCCAGCCAAGAATGTCAGGCTGCCTATGATAGCCAGATACTTAAGAGTCTGAAACATGTTCAAGTGAGTCCAGTACACATACATCAGGCCCAACATCGCTGCAAGTGAATAAAAATAAAGTAAGTAACTATATAAAGCAAGTCATTTATTTATTTTTTTCTTTCTAAAGCATCTCACATTGTAGATGAAGTAAAGCAGAGATGTAATAAGGGGTTGTGAAAAACAATAAAAGCAAATTATATACCTCTGCATACTTCATTTAATCAAATTATGCATTTTGCACAATCCGTAAAAATGGAATAAATAACTGAAGGAGTTACAATAGTCAATAGGCAAGGCAAATCATAGAATTGAGTTCTGAAAACAGACACAAAAAATGTGTGCAAAGTTACATGATGTTTAGACCCTCAAAAATGTAATGGAATAATTAAAGCTACAAGCAGCATTGAAAAGGAACTCGCACACAGGCTCAACACTGCCCGGTGAGTTTATATGGTCTATATAGACTCAGTCGTTTAATAAATGAGAACCATTTCCAGGTCATCTATATATGCCAAATGACCTGGAGGTGGTGCTATGAATGTTTGTGTGTGTGTTTGTGTGTTTGTGTGTTTGTGTGTGTGTGTGTGTGTGTGTGTATGTATGTGTATATATATATATATATATATATATATATATATATATATATATATATATATATGTATGTGTATATATATATATATGTATGTGTATATATATATATATATATGTGTGTGTATATATATATATATATATATATATATATATGTATGTGTATATATATATATATATATATATATATATATATATATATATATATATATATATATATATATATATATATATATATATATTTATATATATATATATATTTATATTAAGGGTGTAACGATACGCGTATTCGTATCGAACCGTTCGGTACGAGGCTTTCGGTTCGGTACGCATACGAACCGAACGATTCAGACTAATATCTAAAAAGATAAAAGAGAATAAGTCCCAAATGACGTGACAGGCAACATCTGCCTTCCCCGCCCACCTCCAAACACTACTCTATTCAGGCACACACTGCACTCAGTGTCGGAGTAAGCTACTGGCGCTCAAACCGAAAGTTATGCCGCTTTCAATCCGAAAAAGCCGGCGGAGCTGGGTGTTGAGATGATGCGGGGTTTGTCGCGGACAAAAGCGAAGGCCGAGGGGCGCTGAGATGATGCAGGGTTTGTTGCGGACGAAAGGGTGGAAACGCGCCGCGGACTGACTGCACTACAGCTAAAGGGCTAGTAACATTAATGTAATCCTCCTATAACCAACAGCGGGTCTGGCGTTTGGGAGCACTTTGGTTTCCCTGTAGACCTTAATGCTTAATCGGTAGTGGAAATTTCGGGTTTTAAGAAAATGTAAATGTAATAGAGCCTCGTTTCATTATTCCTTCATAAGCCCATTGCCCAGTTGACGGTCAAATCAAGCAGATCTCGGTTATATCCACATGTGCTGCCGTTAATAAATAGGTCGCATGATATTTAAGTATAAGTGGGTCACGCGTGGGTAAGATCAATTATTGGTGATGCAAACTTTAACTATTTACTCTAAAATATTAAGGTGTTTTAAGCAGTCTTGACAGACTGGCACAAATATGCTTTCATTTAAAAAAAAATAAAAAATAAAAAAATAAAAAAAAAATAAAAATAAATAAAAAAAAAATCGCTCCTAACGGCTATATGCGGTGAACATCTCCGTTCTCACAGGTTTCTCAGTTTTCTCATCATCAATCACTTTCAGTCTGGGAACATGTTCAGTGCTGCGAATTTTGTTAAGCCTGTTCTGCAACATTGTGGTCAAATTATTTGATTTAATAGAGGATATCATGTATTGAGGAGGATATAGGCAAAGATATTGCAGAGAGCTGAGACATATGACGACTTTAAACATGATATTTAGCTTGTTTCGCATTAATGTCGATATATTACATGTTTTAATTACATTATTGAATAAAATAAATAGCATTATTATTTTTAATCATCATCATTAATAATAAATAGGCTAAACTAAAAATAATTTGACAGCTTCAGCTGTTCACATCACCGGCACTTTCGGACTTCAGCACCACGTGTCTTTAGCATGAATTGAAATAGACTTTCCCTCCTAAAGGAAAAAATACAATAATTTTTAAAATTGCAATGCGATTATAGTCATGTATTCGCAATTTCACATAAATCAGCATGCAAAAATTTTATTGTTTCTATTGCGCTCTCTCTCTCTCTCTCAGCAGCAGTTCACGCGCGCTGGCACTACCATACACAGCCACATCTCGTAGCACATTAATTTGCAACTTTGTTGCATGAAAAATAGGCTAAATAACAAAATTTAATTAACAAACAAATTAAATAAAATTATTTTAAAAATGAAACTACAGAAAAAAGAAAATGAAAAGAACTGAAACCAGCTCAAATGTTCAGTTCTGGAATAACAGGTGTTGCGATCAAATTAATTCGATGGAATGACAAACACAGACAGGCGCATTTTTCAGAAAATAGCCTATTTTATTTTATTTAAAAATATGTTAGGCCTATATTTATTATATAGGCTATATTTTTTTTTAAATAGCCTATATTAATTTACCATTCATTTTGGCTTTAACAAATTATTGAACAGATTATTAATAACTTATCAAAAAACATTTACTGAGCTCAGTGTCGGCCGTCACCGGATAAAGTCCAATCTTTCTTTAATTTTTTGGACTTTTGTTTGAAAGCTTAGTGGCATT
>CAIGQS010000602.1:0-2500 GCA_903798195.1 Danio kyathit | reverse complement strand
TGGAGCCAGCACCTAAGCTTTTCACTCATCATAGCACACGTGCTGCTGATGATGTGACAATAAAAGTGATTTGATTTTGATTTGATATTATAGTACAATATTATAGACTGAAAGATCTGCTGTAAATGCTGCTCTCCGAATGTAAACACAGCAATCTAACTATTCCTGTCGTGTAGGATTTTCGCCGCTTTTTGTGACAGGATAGTCTCTTGCATCCAAGTTACCGCGAAATGTGAAGGATTTTTTTTCTCCCATTCGCCGTGCGGTATCAAACATTCTATTAAAACTCCACTCTCCAGCAGTTCCTCGCTTTCAAAATCTCGTTTGTCACGGGTGACATGCAGGAAACGTTCCTGAATAAAAAGTGAAAGTGCCAAACTGCAGTTAAAGTCGACAAATTAATTATTTGGCAAGTAATTCGATTATTGATGTCCATGTAAACACAGTCACTCTGTGTTTCTCCCCTGCGTCTGCGTGCCCAAACGCAAACTCCCATATTTGCAAATCCTTCCCTTTTTCCCTCCCCCGACACTAACCTAAACAGAGATGGACACGCCCACTTTCCTGACTTTTTCCAAACTAGAGGTGTGACAACACCCTGCTGAGACAGGGGGTTTCGTGGCCTTTTAAAGGGAGTGCGAGAGTGTCGGGGGAGGAAAAGAGGGAAGGATTTGCAAAGAAGGGAGTTTCCATTTGGGCATGCGCCGAGTTTCACAGGAAAATCAAACACAAAGACGCAGGGGAGGAAGATAGTCACTGTGTTTACATGGACATCAGTAATCGAATTATTTGACAAATTCTTAATTTGTCGCCTTTAACTGCAGTTTGGCACTTTCACTTTTTATTCAGGAACATTTCCTGCATGTCCCCTGTGACAAACGAGAGGAACTGCTGGAGACTGGAGTTTTAATGGAATGTTTGATACCGCATGGCGAATGGGAGAAAAAAAATCCTCTGCATTTCTCGGTAACTTAGATGCACTCGGTAGGTAGCGTCAGAAAGCCGTGTGTATAGACTATCCGGTCACAAAATGAGGTGAAAATTTTACACAACGGTAATAGTTTCATTGTTTACATGTTTACATTCGGAGAGCAGCATTTACAGCGAATCTTACAGTCTATAATATTGTACAATAATATTGTAGTCATATTAACATACTGTAAACTTATTAACTAAATAATTTTGACTGTGGTATGCCTTTAAAAAAATGAAAGAGCACTGCTGGCGATACGAAGTAACTGCCAACTGAATGAACAAACAAAGGGCACTGCTCTCACATACACTTACCAAATCTGTAGACACAGGACAATCTATACAAACTGGAGCCGTGTCTTTTTTAAAAAGAGATGAACGGCAAATCCGGATTTAATCATTTCCAGATGCGAAAAGCTCTCAGGTAAAAATGTTCCTTACAAACGCATTTCTGTCGCGTGTACTGTAATCCACACGTGAGTCCAGCTGCGCTCTCATAGCCGGGAAATGAAAACCAAACCTTAGTTGCAGCACAATAAAATGCAACACTGACGACCCGTGTCTCCAAATTCTCGTTCTTTCACTTGTTTTGGCAACACAAGGTGGCATCTCTCAGCTTCGAAGACTGTTTTACCAGTGTTCAGACGACAGTCATGCATATTAATGAAGTTGAAACGCATACACAATCGAGCGCGCTGATTGGTTTTAACAAAGTCTTTCTCATGAATTAATGCCGCACACTCAGTGACGTCACGATGTACTCGCAGGTACAGACATCCACTCTCCACGCTGGACTAAACGCAAATATCTAATGACCATGACGCAGCTTCAAAAATTTGTTTCAAATCGGAAGAACGAATTTGCTCAAAATAACGCAAAAACAACCAATTTTGACTTTTTAGTGAAATATAGGTGTCCTAATAGTGTTTATAGCAGCGTGGGACACATATATGACTGTCAACAGCTCAAAAAAATGTGTTTTTGTGTTTCGTGACTCTTTAACACACACGCAGTGATCTCAGATTAGTTTATCCAGACATTTTAATCTGATTCGTGATTCGTGATTGAAGAACCAAGTTAGCCAGTGATCGGTTATCAAGATTAAAAGATTCAGGATCTGCCAAATCATCTTGCATCATTTAAGCGAAGTGCAAAAAACAGAACCCTGGCTGCAGAGGAAGAGGATACAGGTTCTTGTCTGGTCTGCCTGCAGTCCCAAACTGTCTCTAATAAAGAATGTGTGGTGCACTTTGAAGCACAAAATGCGACAACGAAGACTCTGTACTATTGCCCACCTTAACTTGTTTGCAGGAAAATTACATCTGAAGCACTTAATCCCTTAATGTCTTCAACCCCTAAACGTGTTTTAAGTGTTGTGAAAAAGAATGGCAATATTACAAAGCGGTAAATGCTTTACTGTTCCAACTTTTTTTTTTAAATGTGTTGCAAGAACAAAAAATGGAATGCATGTTTATTTAAAATAATAAAAATTCATAAGTAATTAAATAATGTGCTGTTCTATTGTCTG
>CAIGQS010000601.1:0-19802 GCA_903798195.1 Danio kyathit | reverse complement strand
TTTGCAATAAAGTACATCTATTGTGTTTAGCATTACTGCAGCAAAACTGAGCACCTGTGGCAGTGGAACATCAAGAAATGTGTAGAATATATATTCGATTCTCTCTCAAACACAACAGTTACACCTTGACATGTTCACATCTATTTGACTTATTATAGCCTATAACTTAAATACAACAGTAATTTGTTATTCCATTACTATTAGTATCATTAAAATTGCCTGTTCACATGGTCCTACAATGATGGCTCACGTTTGTGAATGTAGGACTATTCACCTAGTAGATAAATTTCACTATTACATTGGTTCTTTAAAAAAAAATGTCACATTAAGGTGTTCACATAAGTTATGTTATTAATTACTTGTGTCATCCCAGAGACCTGTTCATCTCAGACACAAACTAGAATATGTTAGATTAAATGCTCCTCATCCTCTACAGACAGCAATGGTCCTGAGATGGTCCATAGTCCAGATAAGGCACAAAAAACATTGTCAAAACATTCCATGTGACTTCAGTAGTTCAACTGAGAACATGCCAAGCTACAACAAACACTTTAGTGAGGCAAAACAAACAGTAAATACAAATTGTTTGCGTGTATATCTCTCCCACATTAGAATCAGCGTGTGTGTTTACTATGAGCAGTAAGCACACACCCCTAACCTGTTGTGTGTTTACTACGAGCAGTAAGCGCACACCCTGACCTGTTGTGGCCAGAGGCAAACAAGTTATTTTTACAGTACTTTTGATGCACAAATGTGTTTTTTGGAGTTTTGTATGATTACAGTTGAACCCACTGATGAAGATAGAAGCAATGTTTTGACAAGTTTTTAGTTCCCTTTTCTGGACTTTAAACATCTTGGGACACTTGCTGTACAAGGAGGAAAGAGAATCGAAACTCTTAGCTTCATGGCAAATGAGTCAATATTCACATCGAAATCACCAAACAGGCACAAAACCAATGTTTAGTTTGGAGAGAGAGAGAAGGGAGGAAGAAAAAACACTTGCAAATTCTAAAAATAACTTTTCTCTGTAATTTGAACACAAATTTCACTGTAACAGGTTGCTGTTATTTGCTCCAGTGACACCTTCAGAGAAAAACCGTAGTCAGATATCCATAGAAAAGCAGAGAGTTTGGTGTGTGTGTAGCAGAACTGCAATAGACGTCTGTCCAGGCTAACACTGGTTTAGGCCATCGGTATGTCCTTGATACCTCAACTGGAGCTTCCAGAAAACCTGCTAATACATGAAATACTAGGTTACAACCAAGTTGGTATCTGCTATACACAAAGTGAAATTTAAACTTAAATTTATTTTTAATTGAATCCAAATTTGTCCTATAAAATCGTCACATTCATAATCTTTGACTCATCCATCTGAATATTCCTACTTGCACTGATCTTGTTTGGGTTTGTATTTACATTTAATTTGATAAGATTAATGATGCAAAATTTCTATTTTTAAATTGAACGCACATACAAACCACACACAATTAGGTACTGCTACGAGTAAACCGCAGTATACAAGAGAGACAAACAGGAACAGGAAAACAAAACACACACCAGAACATAGTATAACAATCAATAAAGAAACGAGGACAAAGCTGGTTTGTGAACACAGGCAATTATAAACAGAACATTATTTACCGACCAAAGAAAAAAGAAACTTGACATAAATGAACTTAGCAAACTTACATACGGGCAAAGCCTTTTCCATTCAATGCTGTGTAGTGCGCGTCTAGTTAGGAGAACATATCTAAAGTAAAAGGAAACAACAACAGTGAAACAACAGTAGTTCACTTTATAATAATTATTATATTGCATGTTTAATATATTATTGATAACATTGCTCAGTAAAACTTAAGGTTATTTGATAACTGTTTCTCCAAAGTCATAATGTGTAGCCAGCTTTTTTTAGGATAATTCTATAGTCATACACAAGATTTATCAAGAGGAATTTGCAACCAGCAAACAAAAGTTGGAGAAGAAAAAATATTAATATAAGAGACTCGAAGAACTAAGAGAAGTGAAGAATTAGGTGTGATATCATCAGGAAGCCTTTAGTTATCACCGGTGCCAGCATTTTTCCAGAATTCAGATTTCAGATTCTCGAAAAAATTACTTGGCTGCAGTAAAGAATCATGAACATTCACCACATCTAATAATTACAAGTTGTTGTAAACCATTACATGTACTGTAAAAGCTGTTTAAAGCTTTTTAGACATACAGGTTGAGAGAACTCTAGAAGGAGCAGCCCTTTTGCAAAAGCCTGCATGTAGGACAGAGAAAAGGGATAGTTCAAAATTTAAATTCTGTAATCATGTTACTTGTTGAACAAAAGAAGATATTTTGAAGAAAGCTGGAAATCTATAACCATTGACTTCTACAGTATTTGTTTTTTTTCCAACTATGGATGTCAATGTTTACAGGTTTTTAGCTTTCTTCAGAATAGCCTCTTTTGTGTTCAACAGACTAAACTCATAATGGTTTTAAACCACTTGGGGAGTAAAATGTAAGTAAATTTTCAATTTTGGGTGAACTATCCCTTTCAGTTTAAAAACACCAAAATTCTTATGTAGACCCTTTTCACAGACAGATGATGCGTTTCATTTGTCATCTTAATCCTCAAGTTTTTAATATTTAGATTTTTTTTTTAAATAGCATGTTTATTTGTTTTTATGACTTCTCAATGACATCACATGTACTGCTGCTCTACACATATATCACTATTTTTTAAGAATACAAATTTCACTGTAACGGGTGCTGTTGTTTTGCTCCAGTAATACCTTGAGAGAACACCGTAGTAGTCAGACATCCATACAAATCATTGGCATGGTGTAGAACTGCAGTCTGTCCTGGCTGACAGGTTTAGGCCATCTGCATGCTCTTCATGCCCTCAACTGGACCTTCTAGATAACCTAGAAAGTTAAAACACATTACACCTCTTTATCTGCTACTGTACAAAGTGTAATTCAAGCATTAATTTCTGACTAAATACATATTTGTCCCATAATATTGTCACATAGCATAACCTTGCAAACATAATATCACAATAATAATATCAATATAACAATATAATATCACACAACATAGCCCTAACAATCAATAAACAAACAGATTAGAAAGAGAAATATCACCAACCAAAGCACCAAGATTTTTAACAGATAACTTAGTAAACTTACATATGGACAAAGCCTTTTCCGTTCAATGCTGTGCAAGTTAGAGCGTCTCTGGAGTAAGTTACATCTCTACAAGTAAACAACATAGAGGTAAAGTTGGTTTTATATTCGGATATTCAGACATTCTCCTTAATAATATAATTTCAGAAAAGTATTATTTGCAAATTCTAAATAGGGAAATCATATTAGCAGCAAATGACTATCAAAGTACAACACTGTTCACAGTCAAATAAACAGTGTTAATGTTGTTTTGAAGTCATACTTGCATGCCAATTCCGATCGAATATTCAAAGTGCCATGGTGAAAAATATATAGACATCTAAATGAACGAATGTGCGAATATAAAACCAACTTTACCTCTATGTAAACAACAACACAACCGTGAAACGACAGCAGTTCACTTTGTAGTAACAATACAGCGTATAAAAAAGATATTGTCTTATAACGTTGCTCAGTAACTTTAAACCGCGTTGGAGTTTATCGATTTGAATTTGCCAATTAAAACAGGTAAAAACACTAATATAGACTAAAGTTAAACATGTAGCATTAGCTCGAGATTAGCTGCTGCGTCACCGGAGCGCAAACAAGACTAAAAACCAAACTGGAAAGTTTTTAAATGCTTCAAAATTCGAAACACTACAACTCCAAAGTCACCTTCAAGATTAACTGTGTGTAAACAAGACTGGGGATAAATAAAACATGTAAAGCATCGAAAAACATGCTTACCTCTGAATTCTGTTGCACTGCAGGTGTCCGTAATTACGATTCAAACTTCCCATGAAGCGCTGCGCGTGGCCGCGTGCGCCGAGTCCTCCGATGATACCATGGTAACCACCAAAACGTTGTTTGAAATAGGGTGAAGCCACGACGTTAATTCAACATACAGATCACGATTAAAAATGTCAACGTGTTGACTTGTTTAATGATTTCTGTACCTTTTTTCAACCATTTATAATTCAACATCGTTTCAACTTTGAAACAACAACTGACGTATTTTCAACCGCCATTTCAACGTTGAAGCCTCTGGTCATCTGCAGGAAGTTTTTTCAACCGTTGAACATTAAACGTTATGTATCAACATTATTTCAACGTTAAAAACACACCTGAACCTTATTTCAACCATATTTCAACGTTGAAGGTCGGTCGTGTGCCGGCTGGGATGGTGCCATTTACATATATTTCAATTAATTTGAAGCCAGTGGATGTTTTCACCAAAACTAATATTGGACTCGTTTTTTTTAATGTGTGCGTGTAAAACAATATAATTTGCACAAATAAATTATGGGGTTCTTCTCTAAACAAGTTGTTACAACCCGGTTGTTACCAGTTGTTATCACCCCGAGCATCATAATGGGGGGTTTTACGTCTAGGGCCAGACGGAATCTGCGGACGTTTTTTGCTATTTCTGCGGAGAATTTTGGTAAAAATCTGCGGAATTATTTTAGGAGTATCATAACTAAAACCTTAAAATGTGAAATAAAAATAATATCTTTTTAACTTTTATTTAAATTTTAAATGCAAATCCAATTAGATTAACTGTAAATAGTTAACTGTAAGTAAACAAACAGAATTAATGATGGGCTAAAAATCTGCGGAAATCTGCGGAAAATCTGCAAAAAATCTGCGGAATTCTGCGCACGCAGATTCCGTGTGGGCCTAGCAACTAATGTGGAAGGTTCAAACGATGGATCTGCGACAGAGTAGCTTTTGGGAAACGCTTGTCACTACATCGTTCTTTTCCGCATCACTATAGTTCAGCCGCGAGTTATGTCTTTGTTTGGGAAATGCACCCCTGAATGCGAGTCGGAATGAAAAGGTCCTCGATAATAATGATCGTAAGAATTAAACCATATGAGTGCATGACACTTAATTCTGATGTGGACTTAGTAAATCAGGCTTGGATAATTATTTCCAAACTGTTTTTGAAGCAATTGCACCTTTTTTGAACCACTTATTGCACTGAAAGCGAGTCAGAATGAAAAAGCCATAGATGGCATAATGCTGAGAATTAAACAATCTGAGTTCATAACAATCAATTCTGATGTTGGACCAGATAAATCAAGTTTAGATAATTCTTTCGAAACTAGTTTTATAGTCATTGCACCTTTTTTGAACCACTCATTGCACTGAATGCGAGTCGGAACGAAAAGGCCGTCGATAATAGTGATCCTAATAATTATACAATCTGAGTACATAACAATCAATTCTGATGTTGGACCAGATAAATCAAGCTTGGATAATTATTTCCAAAGTATTGTTGTAGCCATTGCAACTTTTTTGAACCACTTATTGCACTGAAAGCGAGTCGGAATGAAAGGGCCGTCGATAATATGGTAAGAATTAAACCATACAAGTATATGACACTTAATTCTGAGCTTGGACTTAGTAATCAGGCTTGGATAATTATTTCCAAACTGTTTTTATAGTCATTGCACCTTTTTTAACCAACTTATTGCACTGAACAGGAGTCGGAAAGAAACGACCATAGATAAAAGTGATAATTAAACCAGTACATGAAACTCAATTCTGATGTTGGACCAGATAAATACATTTTGAATAATTATTTCCAAACTATTTTTATAGTCATTGCACATTTTTTGAACCACTTATTGCACTGAACGCGAGTCGGAACGAAAAAGTCAAAGATGACATAATGCTTAGAATTAAACAATCTCAGTTCATAACAATCAATTGTGATGTTGGACCAGATAAATACATTTTAGATAATTATTTCCAAACTATTTTTATAGTCATTGCACCTTTTTTGAACCACTTATTGCACTGAACGCGAGTCGGAAAGAAAGAGTCATAGATGACATAATGCTTAGAATTAAACAATCTGAGTTCATAACAATCAATTCTGATGTTGGACCAGATAAATCAAGCTTGGATAATTATTTCCAAAGTATTTTTTGTAGCCATTGCACCTTTATTGAACCACTTATTGTACTGAACGCGAGTCAGAAATAAACGGCCATAGATAAAAGTGATAATTAAACCAGTACATGAAACTCAATTCTTATGTTGGACTTAGTAAATCAGGCTTGGATAATTATTTCCAAACTATTTTATAGTCATTGCACCTTTTTTGAACCACTTATATTGCACTGAACGCGAGTCGAAACGAAAAAGCCCTCGATAATAATGATCCTAAGAATTATACAATCTAAGTACATAACAATCAATTCTGATGTTGGACCACATAAATCAAGCTTGGATAATTATTTCCAAACTATTTTTATAGTCATTGCACCTTTTTTGAACAACTTATTTAACTGAAAGCGAGTCAGAAATAAACGGCCATAGATAAAAGTGATAATTAAACCAGTACATGAAACTCAATTCTGATGTTGGACTTAGTAAATCAGGCTTGGATAATTATTTCCAAACTATTTTTATAGTCATTGCACCTTTTTTGAACCACTTATTTCACTGAAAGCGAGTCAGAATGAAATGGCCATAGATGATGCTGAGAATTAAACAATCTGAGTACATAACAATCAATTCTGATGTTGGAGCTGGTAAATCAGGCTTGAATAATTATTTCCAAACTATTTTTGTAGCCATTGCATCTTACTTTTGACATTTATTGAAGTAGAAGTTGGCTAAACTGTAGCGGTTTGTTTGCACACAAAGAAAAAACGTTGAACTTTTTAGACGGTCCCTAGTTCATTTCACGCACTATATTGGATGTACGATAGACATTCGTTAGTTTCTATGTCGTTAAAACAGTATTTAACCATGTTTGTCGATTCTGAAAAAAATAAAATAGTATAGTAGTCAACATCATGCAGCTTATTACACTTTGAAAATACAACTTTATTGTACATTTAATGACATTTTCATCGAAGACGGGAGTCCGAATGTGCGAATGTGTGAATATAAAACCAACTTTACCCCGGTGTGTTAATGTTGTTTTAAAGTCATACTTCCTTGCAAATTCCGATCGAATATTCAAAGTAACACGGTAAAAATATAGAGACTTCTAAATGAACGAATGTGCGAATATAAAACCAACTTTACCTCTATGTTTTAATAAAGGTTTAGTTTATTAAATAGCACAATGTCATTCCATTCTAAGTATTCATCACTATATATAAGAAATGGAGCACTAGTTTTAATCAGCTCATTTGTGGCTATTGTTTCTTGCTCAGACTTACTCTTTTACCTGATTTCTTGTTGTTAATGACTCTCATATAAAGAAACTGTTAAAGCAAGTGTTGAAGAGAAGTTATTTTGTTTCTGTTCCTTGTTTTATTATTTTAAACTGAACATTTTTATTGTTTTGTTCATTTTAAACAGGATAAAGTGTCCAAACACAGAGAAAAACTCCTGCTGAAGCGACTGATCTCCACACTGTTATAAAGATGGCGTTTATTAAAGAGGAGAGTGAAGATTGAAGAAACATTCAGAGTCAAACATGAAGATCTGCAGGAACAAACAGGTTAATTTTCATTCTCAAAGACCAACTCAGTCATTTGATCCTCATTCAGATATATTTTAATAATAAGAATACTAAATTAAATCCATCTTGCAGCCCTGAGTGTGCTGCCTAGTTCTCCTAAATATAGAGGTAAAGTTGGTTTTATATTCGCACATTCGTTCATTTAGAAGTCTCTATATTTTTACCGTGTTACTTTGAATATTCGATCGGAATTTGCAAGGAAGTATGACTTTAAAACAACATTAACACTACCTAATGAACTGTAAACAATGTTGTACTTTGATAGTCATTGGCTGCTAATATGATTTGCATATTTAGAATTTGCAAAGAATACTTTTCTGAAATTATATTATTAAGGAGAATGTCTGAATATCCGAATATAAAACCAACTTTACCTCTATCTCCTAAATACACATAAGCACTCATTGAAAGACAGGAATGAGTTTCTTTCTTGTTACTTGTTCTCATGTTTTTTGTCATTCTTTTTATGTATTATTAGTCTCCCATTTTCTCTACCTTCTTAAAGTTCTTGTTCTTCTACTGTTTGTAAAGCATCCTTGAACACTGGCGCTATATAAAATAAATAAAAACACGTCATGTAACGTTGATCACAATTCCCTTTTTTTATCAACTTCTTTATGGGTTTAAACTTGTTTCTAGTAGTTGTTACTAGTTCTCACTGATAGTATCTGAGTTAGAATTACATCATTATTATAATAACTAATTACCAGGGCTATTGTGTTTAAACAGGGCACAGTAGGTAGTGCTGTTGCCTCACAGCAAGAAGGCCGCTGGTTCGATCCTCGGCTGGGTCAGTTGGTGTTTCTGTGGAGTTTGCATGTTCTCCCTGCGTGGGTGCGTGGGTTTCCTCCGGGTGCTCAGGTTTCCCCTACAAAGTCCAAAGACAGTATAGGTGAATTGGGTAGGCTAAATTGTCCGTAGTGTATGTGTGTGAATGAGTGTGTGTATGTGTTTCCCGAAGATGGATTGCGGCTAGAAGGGCAAACGTACTGGATAAGTTGGCGGTTCATTCCGCTGTGGCGACTCCAGATTAATAAAGGGTCTAAGCCGAAAAGAAAATAAATGAATGAATGAATTGTTTAAACAGGGTTTCTGCGTTGTCTTAAAATGTCGTAAATTCCAAAATCAAAATTTTAATCCTTAAAAGTCTTAAATTTACTAAAATATTGTGTTACTAAGATTTATTGTGTTAAATCTTTTTTAAAACAAGTCTTTATTTTACTTTGTTCATGATTTTCTGTTTACATTCTAAATGTCATATCAACTTCTACACTTGATGGATAAAAAAGGCAGACACAGAAGTTCACTTTTAAATCTATTAAAACTGATCAACGTGTGTAAAAGTGGGAACCTTAAATTAAACTTTCCAATGAACATTAAGGTTATATGCATTCTTGTTTTGTCAAATTTGTTGTAGAAACTATGCAGTAGCCTATTTTATGAAATTTAATGCAATTACATCTGAAATAACTTTAAAATTACGGCCAATTCAACATTTTTTCCACATGAACATTTAAAAAACGTCACATTCATTCATTCATTTTCAGCTTAGTCCCTTTATTAATCGCCACAGCGGAATGAACCGCCAACTTATCCAACACATGTTTTACGCAGCAGATGCCCTTCCAGCTGCAACCCATCTCTGGGAAACATCCACGCACACTACAGACAATTTAGTCTACCCAATTCACTTGTACCGCATGTCTTTGGACTGTGGGGGAAACCGGAGCACCCAGAGAAAACCCACGTGAACGCAGGGAGAACATGCAAACTCCACACAGAAATGCCAACTGACCCAGCCGAGGCTCGAACCAGTGACCTTCTTGCTGTGAGGCAACAGCACTACCTACTGCGCCACTGCGTCGCCCAATGTCACACATTACATAACTTGTTTTATTATACTTAAATACTTAAATGTAACCTTATGCATTAACTTGAGCAGCTATGTTTTCCCACGCTAACTGTCTTTGTTTTACTGATGCAGTGGTGTTGCTTTTTTAAATATATGCTCATATTTGCTATAACTTTGCATGAGCACATCAAGTTCAGCTGGAGAACTCGTAATATCTGCGCTTCATGGATAATGCCTTTTTAAAGTTGCGGTGTGCGCGCTTAACTCTGAGTTTGTCTACTCAAAGTTGATTAACCCAACTCAGATCAGCTATTCTGAAACTGAAAACTCTGAGTTTTTAATCTCTCAGTCAGTCAACTCAGAGTTCAAGTTTAAACTCAGAGTTGGTTGAACATCCTTACTGAAACAGGCCCCTGGTCAGTAGCAGGTTTTATTCTCTAAACTCTGAGTTTCTGTCGGTCTCCTCCCCTTTTTTTAAAGATGAAGTGGTATTTCTCGCTTAGCCTTGCGTTTCCAGCCACCTATTTTTATGTGCATTTTGGATAGGCTATGAGCATAAAAAATCAGTTGATGGAAACGTCATGATGCACATAACTTTTGAAATATAGGCATAAAAACATGCACATAACTGAGTAGGATAAACTTTTTATTCGATAAGAAAAGATAAACTTACATAAACTACGGAAGCACTTTTACTGAACAAATTCCAGTATGTGCATTAAAAAAGGTTTGTTATAAGAGATCATATGATGATGAAAATGTGTGTGAATGGACAAACCAGCAGGCTGAGCACACTGTAAAACATCTGAAATGTTGTTTTGGTCATTCTTAAATGCCTAACCATTTTAGTATTAATGTTATTATATTATTAAATACCTCCAGAGTGTCTGGAGCGTGTCAAGAGCGTCTGTTCTCCGCGTCTCATGGCTTCAAACGCCACCACGTGTTCATTGTGTGCCGGCATTGTCCTCTGAGGTGAAAGTCATTTAATAAATAAAGAAAAGATTCATGTAGCTTCTTCTACCCGCAGTAAATTCTGTTTTTACTGTTGATATTTGGCGCCAGTTAATCAGGAAGTGATGATTTTGTTCTCTTTGATTCGTTGGATGGAAACGCTGCTTTATCTTTTATGCGATATTCCAGATTTGCACATAAATTTAATTCACATTTTTGGATGGAAACATAGCTATTGCCTACATTTCAGTCACACAAAAAACAAAGTCACGTACGAGAATGGCCTTTTCAATGAATGATTAGCTTATATTCACAGACTTTCGACATGGACATGTACTGTAACTAGATTAAAGAGCCCCTATTATACATTAAAAATGGTCATATTTTGGTTTTGGGGGTCTCCAACAACATGCTGATGTGCATGCAAGGTCAAAAAAACACTTTCATGGTCTTATAATATGCATTTATTTTTACCTAATTATCCCAACGACTCTCATATGAATCGTTCAGCGATTCATTTGTTCTCAAACTCCTCCTTAGCGCTAAGCTAATCTGTGCTGATTGGACCGATGACTCGGTCTGTTGTGATAGGTCGACAGTGTTCAATTATTCAGCCTTCCGTATTTCAGACTCATCTAACGTCACCCTCCCGATTTGTTATTTCTCCCGGAACAAGATGAATACAAGGAGTTAACTAGAGAATACAAGGAGTTAACTAGATACACTACAAACGGATACAAGTAACAAAACACAGTTAAATACATTTGGAAGCTAGACAAAATAATGAGGCAACCGTTTTAATCGCACGTACGTACACTTGTGAAATGGAAGAAGGAGGGATTGGATAGTGGGGGCAGGCCAGATTCACGGTGGCAGGCCAGTTTGGCCATCAGACCACTGGGAATTGTCCTAGTGCTCCCTATGGCCAGTCCGCTCCTGCATACATCAATATTCTTCTCTGATCCTTCCTTTAACAAACCGCCGACGAATCCCCCATTGTAAGCGTGTAGATTTCAGAAGCACTCCTCAGAGGGAACATAGCACAAGGCTGGGGCTATAATGCTGAGGCATTTTTGCAAAAATAAACCTCAAGCACTGACTCATCACAGTTTCATCTTTGGTTCATCCGCACACTTCCAATAATATCCAGCTGAGCACAGCGTCTTCGTGAACCGGCGTCTGCTACAGTGTTTTTCTCAGTGTTGCCAGATGTAGCTGACTAATTCCAGCCCAAAACCTATCCAAAAGGTTTTACCTGCACAATCAAATTCAAAACCGCCCAATTTTTTCAACACTGGTTCCTTTTCTCCGTTTTCTTTTTCTTGCTACTGTGTTTGTCGGCATTGCCAGGGGTTTCAAATTTTCACGGGTTTGCTTGCGCACAAATAGGCAGGGCTTAAGTTTCGTATCGACGTCATGCCGAAATGGCTAAAGACTCGTTATCGAGACGTATCTGTGAGTCGACCCTTTTATAAATGAATCAATAGTTTTAAACACTGTGCACTTTCAGATTTAAGCCTTAGCTGGATATTTCACTTTACTTAGAGCTGTGGTACACACTATATGCAAGCTCATTTTCAAAAAACCATAATAGGGGCTCTTTAACAGGATTATTACTCATTCTAAAAACTTTTTTAGTACTGCTTACATTCTAAATGTCATATCAACCTCTACCACTTGATCAATAAAAAAGGCAGACACAGAAGTGCACTTTTGACAGATTTGCCCTCACAGTTGTTCTGTAACCTTCTTACAGTGATAAAAAAGCACAGTAATTTTAAACAGAAAGCGTTCGTGTTGCACCGCGAATGACAGCACAGAAGCCGTCTTTGCTTTCACTATCGATTTCAACATGAAGCACCTTTACCGTTGACATAACAGCTCAAAATGCTTATTTAAAATAACGCATTTATGACAGCTATGAGCGAAATCGCGGAAAATAAACCTTGCAGCTCGATCAACGAATGACATGTTTAGTCTACTCGCATATGACTTTCTGTTTTGGTTCGTTTTAAAAGCGAATCTTTGTTTCAGAAAAAGTCTATCTGCAGGGATGAAAGCATTCGTCGTACAAGAAAAATAGCTGAAGTAACAGATATCACTGGCGTTCAACATGAAATAAAGCGCATCTTTATGTCCGAGCTCTGATATAAATCTACAATGACTAATGCTGCGTTCACACCAGATGTGGAAGAGGCGTCAAGCGCGAGTGATTTACATGTTAAGTCAATGCAAACGTGGCACGGATGGCGCGCGCGAATTGAGCAAACGGGCGAGTTCAAAAATCTGAACTTCTGCGGACATTCGCGCCGCGTTAACCAATCAGGAGCTTGCTCTTGTGGGGGCATGATTGTGATGTAGCACCTGTTGTTGGTGTCCCGGGGAAATCCTACAGCCGACACTGACAACAGTACATCAAACTGGTCTTGGCTCAGTCAGAAGCACCGCTGAAAGCCTCCGTCATCCAGGTACAGTTTCTGGAGGAGTTTATGAGCTCACAAAGCTGCTGCACCTCTGAAAGTATCTAGTTGACTCAGACACTGGTCCAAATGTATCGACGCTGTTTTTCAGCCTTCATAAATCACATAAACACAGTTGTTTTATCAATAAAATCCATGTTAGCCATTTAGCAACAAAGCTACAGTCACCGGGCAGACAGAAGCCCTGCCCATGACGCGAATCCGCGTCTGTTCTGAAGTGAATTTGACGCGCGAATGAAGCGGAGTCTGCCGCGCGAATGAAGCGAGTGAACTCAAATGTTCACGCGTCTATTTACGCGCGAATAGTGCGATTTGTCCGCGCGTTCTGCGTCTGGTGTGAACGCAGCATTAGAGGAGAGGGGCACAACAGGGGCCAACCTGATTTAAACTGTGGCCCCACCCCTGGATCCGCCCCTGTTCATACTAAAGTTAACATTTTTTTTTTTTTTTTTTTTAGACCTGATGGTGCTGAAAGAAGAGACTCATCAACGGAATGAAATAGAGGAGAAACGGCAGTTTGAGAAACCCCAAGAAATAACGACTGATGAAAAACCCACACTGACAAAAAAGACTTCATTACACGGAAGACCACGAAAATCCAAATCTGGTTGTAATTTCAGCAGTAAACAGAGTAGAAAGAGTTTCAGTCAAAAGTCAAACCTTGATGTTCACATCAACATTCATACTAGGGAGAAACCTTATACCTGTGAACAGTGTGGAAAGAGTTTTGGTCAAAAACAAACCTTTAAAACCCACATGAGAATTCACACTGGAGAGAAGCCTTACAGCTGTAATCATTGTAGAAAGAGTTTCAGACAAAAGTCAAACCTTGATGTTCACATGAGAGTTCACACTAGGGAGAAACCTTACAACTGTGAACAGTGTGGAAAGAGTTTTGGTCAAAAACAAAGCATTAAAAACCACATGAGAACTCACACTGGAGAGAAGCCTTACACATGCCAACAGTGTGGAAAAAGCTTCTATCAATCAGGAAACTTGGCAGTGCACATGAGAATTCACACTGGGGAGAGGCCGTACACTTGCCAACAGTGTGGAAAAAGCTTCTATCATGCAAGAAGCCTTGCAGTGCACATGAGAATTCACACTGGAGAGAAGCCGTTCAGCTGTAAACATTGTAGAAGGTGTTTCAGACAAAAGCCAAACCTTGATGTTCACATGAGAGTTCACACTAGGGAGAAACTTTACACCTGTGAACTGTGTGGAAAGAGTTTTGGTCAAAAACAAAGCTTTAAAAACCACATGAGAATTCACACTGGGGAGAGAAGTTTTACTTGCAGACAGTGCGGGAAAAGTTTTGCTCGAAAACCAGACCTTGACATCCACATGAGGATTCACACTGGAGAGAAACCTTACACATGCACAGAGTGTGGTAAAAGTTACAAACATAAAAGCACACTCAGTTACCACATGAGAACTCACACCGGAGAGAAGCCATTTCAATGTGTTCAGTGTGGAAAGAGCTTCACAACCAAAGCTAGCCTCATGAACCACATGAATGGTCACACTGGAACCATAGTGTTCACATGTGATCAGTGTGGAAAGAGTCTCACACGCAAAGACTCCATTAAGAAACACATGAAGATTCACTCAGGAGAGGATCACTTTAGATGCAGTGAGTGTGGAAAGGGCTTTAAACATAAAAGAAGTCTCAGCACTCACATGAAGCGTCACAATGGAGAGCAGAGTCCTCAAAATTGAGGTCTTGTCTACACAAACATGGGTATATTCAAAATGGCAGCTTGTTCATGTAGTTTGGCTGTTCATACACGTGAAGTTTATTTCTAAACTACTTTCGAGAGGATCACATGCTTATGATTGTCCACGGCTGGTCCCGCATTAACTAACAAATGATTCACCAATCAGATGAATCCTGACTCACTATAAATAACCAGAGTTTCTTACCTCAGTTTTATTCATCTTGAAAAATCCTCCTCCCACCCTCACTCCCCCTCCTTTCCAGATTGGGCAACACAGCAGCCCAGTGGTTAGTACTGTTGCCTCACAGTAAGAATGTCACTGGTTAAAGTCTCCACTGAACCAGTTGACATTTCTGTGCTGAGTTTGCTCATTCTCCTCGTGCTCGCGTGGGTTTCCCCCGGGTTCCCATGTTTCCTCCCACAGTCCAAAAACTAAGTCTAAGTAAACTGAATGTTCTTAATTGGCACCATAGTTGAGCTCTTAGTAAGCCATATATCTCCCTTTAGCCATCCCTATATCTGTCATTAGAATAGAAACAAGTCAGGGGAGTTCATCGAGATCTACCTGAGCTCAAACTCCCCTCTCGCCCTGCTTATGGGAGGGAGCCCAGGGCTTGAGGATCTTATGAGCTTAGGTCTCTCCCGGGACAGCATGCCAAACAAGTGTGAACCTCCTGTCTCGCTATAACCCAACCCGCTCTTTACGATCTCAAAACTCAGGGCTTCTGGTAGTACCTAGAATATCAAAGTCGAGTAAAGGAGGTCGAGCCTTCTCATTTATGGCCCCTAAACTCTGGAATAGCCTTCCTGATAATGTCCGAGGCTCAGACACACTCTCACTCTTCAAAACTAGATTAAAGACCTATCTTTTTAGCAAAGCATACACTCAATGCACTACATAGCGGTATGACGCATGATGTGCCCCACGCAGCATTTTGCTTCTTGTTTTTATACACTATGAACAGCAGCTACGCTAATTATTCTCCTTATTCTGTATTTCCACCTGGGGGTACTCATCTTGAGGCCCTCAGACTATGCAGCGCCACTGATGCGATCCAAGACCAGCGACGAGATGATCCCAAGGTTTTCTGGACCAGGCCGTATCCTGCTGTGGTGGTCATCGTGGAGTGAGAGCATGAGACTGATTCCTGTGATGCTCCAAGGACAGACGAGTCATCGCCGAGGTCCACCGTGCTTCGCCTAGACTGCAGCTCTGCACAAGACGTTTGGCCATAGGGGAAATGGTCGTGCCCAACTGAGCCAGGTTTCTCTCGAGGTTTTTTAAATCTTCACTTTCACCAATTGGTGAAGTTTTTTCCTCGCCGCTGTCGCCACTGGCTTGCATGGTTCGGGATCTGTAGAGCTGCGCATCGATGGATTTGCTCTTCAGTGCTTGGACTCTCAGTAGTGATTATTAACCCACACTGAACTGAGCTAAACTGAACTGAACTTAATCTCTGAAAATTGAACTGACTTTGTTTCAATTCACTTTAATCTTCCATGTGAAGCTGCTTTGACACAATTTACATTGTATAAGCGCTATACAAATAAAGATGAATTGAATTGAATTGAATACATATCGCATTACTGAAAATGAAACTCTTTGAACACCTGAAGATTTTACTCAATAACTGAAGAGGGGTGAAGATTTTAACAACTGTTTTGTAGTGTAGATCAGGGGTCACAGCCCAGTACCAGGTTGTGAAAGTTGCTACCGGGCTACAAGAACACAAAATAACTCTCAATGTTGATAGATCGTATGGCTTGTTTAATATGCAAACAAGTATCTGCATCTGATAAGGTGTGAATCAAACGACCTAAAGGAACTCAAGAGTTGTGACCCAACCAAAGCAGTTGGGTAATCTCTAGGGGGTTACATTCTTTGTACATTCTTTGTAGTGTCTCACAGAGAGTACTTTGGGTTAAGTTACTTGAAGACGGATGAGTTAACATCACTGATGAGGAACTGCACTATTCATTGTCTTCAATAAAGTCTTCTCCCCGTAAGAACTTTGGTCAGCTTACTTATTTGATGTATTAGAGTCATCTATACATTAGCGAGCCACCCAAGAACGTTTAAGCCAAATACAGCAAAATCTAACAATGTGTTTCATCTTATTATGAACCGATAACCATATTTGTGCACATTGCACACACTGTAAAAACTGCAGGGTTCCACACAATTCTTTCATGTAGTCACAACACAAATTAAGTTAACTAACACTTTTAACAAATTTGTGTATTGAACATAATAAAATTAAGTTGTCCCAATGAAATTTCAAGAATGATGTTATTTCAGCTCATTTTAAATAAGTAGTTTGAAAAAAAAAAAAAATTGAGTGCACTTGCAAATAGTTTATTAATTTATCAATCAAATGGCCGGCTCTGAAAAGAGAATTAGAAAGTTTAGGGAGAAGAAAATGTTTGGGGAGATGCAGGAGAGAGAGAAATATGGGGGTGCATGTGTCAGAAAATTTGATTGATGATGCCCCGCCCCTTATTGGCAGGACCGGTTTAAGCCCTGCACCTTTTGATATAAATGTAATAATTCCGGTAATTAGCTTCTTATCAGTTTAATTATATTATAATTCTAATAATTAGATTATAAGCAAACTAATTAATTTATAATTCCAGTAATTAAAATATAATATAAAATAAAATAATATAATAGCGTTAATTAGATTCTAATCAAATGAAATAAAATATCTCAACCATTATTAAAGCCATTATTTTAATTTTTATTATTGCAATAAATTCTATTATTCTAATTCTATTATATTATATTGTATACTATTATATTATATATTATTATATTATTCATTCATTCACTTTCTTTTTCACCTTAGTCCCTTTATTATTCCGGGGTCGCCACAGCGGAATGAACTGCCAACTTATCCAGCACATATTTACGCAGCAGATGCCCTTCCAGCCGCAACCCATCTCTGGGAAACATCCATACACACTCATACACTACGGACAATTTAGCCTACCCAATTGACCTGTACCGCATGTCTTTGGACTGTGAGGGAAACCAGAGCACCCAGAGGAAAACCACGTGAACGCGGGGAGAACATGCAAACTCCACACAGAAATGCCAACTGACCCAGCCAAGGTTCGAACCAGCAACCTTCTTGCTGTGAGGCGACAGCACTACCTACTGCGCCACTGCATTGCACCTATATTATATTATATCATATCATATCATATGTCATATCATATTATTCATTTATTCATTCATTTCTTTTCGGCTTAGTCCCTTTATTAATCCGGGGTCACCATAGTGGATTGAACCGCCAACTTATCCAGCATATGTTTTACGCCGCGGATGCCCTTCCAGCTGCAACCCATCTCTGGGAAACATCCATACATACACACTCAATCACACTCATACTGTGAGGCGACAGCACTACCTACTGCACCACTGCGTTGCCTACTATATACTATTATATTATATACTATTATATGATATTATATACTATTATATTATAATTCATAAACTATTAGTTTATGCATTACTGTACAAGGTTTCTCATTTGTGTTCTTGCCTGCTCGATGGTATGACCATACTGTCTTTATGTGTGTGTCTCTGACAGGGATGTGGGTGTGGGGTGGTGACTCTGGCTATGGCTACGTGTGCACAGCAAAATCCTCAGAGTAAAATTTACTCAGTTCAGAGAACATTTGGTCCCTCTCTAAATTGAGTAAAATTTACTCAGCAGCAGAGTTAAAGTTAATGAGACGATGATGGGATTAATTAAGTGATGATTGAGCACTGATGATGAACACCTGCTGTTAACAAGCAGAAACAGAGAAGAGAAACATAAAACTACAACTGACTTCAGTCACAGTCGTAGATGAAATAAACTGAAATAAAATACATCAAATCTCTCAAAATTTCAGCAGAGGATCATTAAGCAACTCCACAAACAGCAGCTTTACTTATTAACAACCTGTTTGGCCTTACTTCTGCCACACTCTACAAAATTCCATATAGTGATATTATTAAGAACTAAGTCATTTTTTACAATAACAATAAAAACACTCCACTTTTTGTGTTGTAAGCTGTCACCATTGAGGAGAACAGTAGTTGCTTTACTTGGACTCTGACTCGATTTCTAATGTTAGTTTCTCTTTGTTTGCCAGATAGTGTATTGTGGCAAATATTGAATAAAGAGAGCAATTGTGCTCTGGATAATTGATTCTGTGGTGATTTAGTCATTGGTCAAATCAGGAAAATTGGTTTTGACCTATTAAGTCTGAATAGTGTTTATCACAAATGTAGCACTGCATCAAGAAAACTCAGTAATACTTTTATCAGCTCATAAAACACATTGAACATCTGAAACACTCAAAACACACAGATGTAAAGAATCAGCGTATGCTTCTCAACTATGGTGAGTTTTTTTTTCCTACAGTGCATGCTGGGAACTATGGCTGAACGTTAGCAGACACTGCAGCCAAAAAAATACAAAATCTCTAACCACTGTTGAGATAGAGACGCTGATTATTGATGTTTGTGTCTCTAAAGTGATTCAGATGCTCAATGTGTTTTAAAAATGTATAAAACCACAGCTGAGGTCCATTCACTTGAAAAACACTGAATTTTGTATCTTACATGATAATCCATCATTTAAACATGATTTACAAAGTCAAACATAATCTCTTATACAGTAACTCTGATCAAGAGTAAAAATCAATACAAGATCAGTCAACCTGATCATAATTGCTCGCTTTATACTTGTCATAGCAAGCTAAGAAAAGTCAAGATTAAAACTCAAAGAGCCCAAGTAAATCTACCACTTTTCTCCATGATGGTGACATCAGGGGAAAAAACATGTTTTTTTTTTTGTAAAATGTAAATACCTAAATCAGTTAATTCTCAATAAATCTCATATGGACTTTTGTGAACATCTGACAGAAATAAAGTCAATCAGGTCATCAATGAGCAAAGCTGCTGCTGCTTCTCTTCCGTTTCTGCTTATTAACAGCAGGTGTTCATCATCAGTGCTCAATCATCACTTAATTAACCGCATCATTGTCTCATTAACTTTAACTCTGCTGCTGAGTAAATTTTACTCAATTTAGAGAGGGACCAAATGTTCTCTGAACTGAGTAAATTTTACTCTGAGGATTTTGCTGTGTGTGAGATGTGGTTCAAGC
>CAIGQS010000600.1:1756-19932 GCA_903798195.1 Danio kyathit | reverse complement strand
CATTATTTTATGTTTTGCTCTGACTGCAAAAATCCTGCATGTAATGTTAATATCTCAATCTCAAATTTTTTTCAAAATTGGACTTTTATTTAAAGCATGAATAAAAAATGGACGACAAATGCGGGAGCTAAAAGGCTTGCTTCAAAGGTCAGTACAGGAGATAACTCGATTATTCCAAAGAAATTCAAGTCTTTCAAAACATAATTTAAAGTAAAGGTAAGACCAGTGTGCAGATCCTGTGTGTGTGTGTGTGTGTGTATGCGTGCGTGCAAGTGAAAAAGAGAGAGAGAGCGAGCGCATCCACCGTGATGCTGTGTCGCTTGTTATAAGCTGTCTGTAGCATCCACCTTGGTGTTTTTGGAGGCATATTGAATCGCTATACATTTTACATTCTTCATTTGCCTAATATGTACCTGCCATGTGTATAGAAAGAATGCCAATATGATATATAAAACACAATTGATAGTTGGCAAATATATTGGGTGCATGTAAATATGACCCTGAAAGAGTCGTGCCTCACCAGCCACAAAACTCACCGCACATCACTGGTTTTAATAAACAATTACAAAATATGTTTTTCCACCATTCATAGGTTTTACAGTGATGTATTTGTTACACTTTTTATTTTTAAAACAATTTAATAGTTACAAAACTAAAATGAAGTAACAAATTATTTCTTTGATAACTGGAAAAGAATATTTGAACCTATCAGTTTACAATATACTAATGCCCTGTTTTTCTATTTTTTATTGGTGATAATGGTCAGGAATGTTGGACTATTATTGCCTTTTTAGGGTATAAGTGTCACGGTTGTGGATCTATCTGTTCTTCTTGTATGTGTGTGTGTGTGCGGGAAGTGGGTGTGTTTGTTTGGGTATATCTTCACCGCGTGGTGTGTGTGTGTGTTTACATTCATCAGCTGGGTTATCACGTGTCTTGTTACCACTCATCTCACTCAGCTGTTTTCATTCAACCACAGCTGTTGCGCATTACCGCCGCCTTTATATGTTCAGTGTTTGTAGATAGCGTTTGTCAGTCTGTTGTTTGTTCACCTCTGTGTCTGCTTCCTGTTAGGCACTCTCGCTAAATCCGCTGGTGGTGAATCGTCATAAGTCTGTAATAATTGGACCTTATGCACGTCTCCGTTTCATTGATGTTGTTGCAACTGCCTGCACTGATGACAACCATATCAGTGAGAAACTTCACCCCGGATCTGCTGCTCTGATGAACTATTACCGCTGGTAAGCGTGTCGATTTCCTTGAGCGTTGCTCCATAGCACTAACCTCCCCTTCAATCGATATTTGGTAAGATATCAGTGAGAGACTTAAAGGTGCTGTATGTAAGTTTTTGACTCTTCTAAAGCATAAAAATACCATAATATGTGTGCAGATATTTAAGAAACATCCCAAGTGAACATACTTGTTTAACTGAAAAACAATGCTGAAGTCAGATATTCTGCTTTGAAAATGGGTTTTCCGTGCCGGAACGCTGTCTTTGTTTAGATAAATTTCATATGCACGATGCCAGTTTAGCCAATTATATGTCAGCACCCTGGGTTGCCTTGTTGGAAAACAGCGTATTTCATTCATTCATTCAGAAAGACTCTGAAAGCATGCGTCCGTGACCAAAAAGAACAGTATGGGAGACAGATGCAGTTCCACATGAGGTTATTAATTAGCAAATTACATAAATATTACGAACGTAAACATTAGGTGAGCAGGTTACATTGTAATCGCGTGTCCTAACAACACGCTGTGACGAAAGAGGCAGTGATCAGCTATTTGGCTGTTTGCACCAGACGAGACACGGCAGAAATGTAAATACAGCCTTTCAGAAGCACAGAATATGCACTCGCTCACGAAACGGTAAGGTTTAGAATCTATTTAATACATGTTAACCCACTTTAACATCAATGTAGATGCTGAATCACTCATATGTGTTTAGTTCTAAAGTTCAATTTCAGACGGTTTATTGTATTTTCAAGATCTGAGGTGAACTTTCTGCTTTCAGTATATGGCAACAAATGCCATGTAAAATGCATTCAAACTCGCATTGTTAGCATTTAGCACAGAATAAAGCACACAAGGCTTACCTGAGGTGATCTAGCTGTCATAGGTTTCTGTTGTTCAGCTGTGAGAAATGGAAGCCATTTCTAATATATCAATTCGAGGTGTTGGTTAGGACAAAAACTCCTTTTAATATGGAAAATATTCCCTCTATCGCGTGTCGTTGCTTTTATTTAGAACACAGTTTAAATCACTCGCTCCTGTACACAATCTGGCATCCCAGCGTACTTTTATTATGATCCAGGAGTGCAATACCTAGTTCAACCACTGGGTGTCAAACTTACATACTGCACCTTTAACTTCGGATCTGTTTCTCGGATGAACTATTACTGCTGTTTAGCGTGTTGGATTCCTTGTGAGGAGCACCCTTACTCTACACCAGGGGTGACCAACCCTGCTCCTGGAGATCTACCGTCCTGCGGATTTCAGTTGCAACCCGTATCAAACACACCTGCCTGTAATTATCCAGTGCTGTTCAGGTCCTGATTAATTGGTTCAGGTGTGTTGGATCAGGGTTGGAGCTGAACTCAGCAGGAAGGTAGATCTCCAGGAGCAGGGTTGGTCACCCCTGCTCTACACAATTCTTCTATATCTGGTGAGATCAATACCAGACTCTTGTTATCTCTATTAATAAATCATCTTGCATTAACTTGCATTTGGGTCTCCTGTGTATGTTTGTGACAATAAGTAGAGGACACAATTTAGCCAGACAGTAATGGGTGAATTGTGGAGTGGGCTAATTCTAAAAAAAAACATCAGTATTATTTAGTAAGTGTACTTTTTTTGCTTTTGTTTTTGCCATAATAAATAAATATATATATAACAAAAGCAAGTGATGCATCAAAGTTTGATATAAAAAAAAATCTTGAATGTTTATACAAATTATTATAATCATTAAAATAATTGATGGAAATAATAAAAATAATTCGTTTAAAAATCTAGAATGATATTAATGATATGACGTAGTTCCGGAAACTTTCTACTTCTATGTTTCTCTGTCTGATTTTACGGTTGGGTTCTTTTGACCGCCCCCTGTCGTTTTAAAAAATATCTCAATAGTGAACGCGTCAAGTATAATACCCTCACCTGTTTATATGAAACCCACGCAAACACGGGGAGAACATGCAAACTCCACACATAAATGCCAACTGACCCAGCCGGGACTCGAAACAGCGACCAGGGGCGGACTGGCCATAGGGAGCACCGGGCCAGCGACCTTCCTGCTGTGAGGCGACAGTGCTAACCACTGAGCTACCATGCCGCCCATAACTATATCTATAAATAGATAATACAGTATGCTCATTGGATGAAAAACGTCTCTCTCCTGCTCTAAATACATTTATAAATAAATTCAAAGCACTTATATGATTTTCCGAGCAGCATATTACACTTTAGCTTACCTTCGCCCACACAAAATCTATATGAGGAAATAAAGCACCTTTCAAGTGCCTTTTCAGTTCAACTGGCCTTCAGCAATGCATTTACCATCCCTGTGTAATTGCAGAAATACCATATTAAAAGGTTTGCATGTGCTTAATTCTGATGATCCACAGTGTTTAAAACAAATTGATGTCAGCTTTCCTTGACCGCATGACTGTTTGTCTTCAGGCTCAATGCCAAACCATCTTTACAATGTCAACCTCCACAATGCAGGATTGAAGATAGTGTCACAAATGACAATATATCCAAGGCCACAACCTTGCTTTAAAAACATTAGTTTCATTTTTCAAGAGACTGAAGCACATATCAATGAGATGGAGGAGTCTGCGTGGCTCGACTTAAAGATGGTCCCCTAAAACCAACAGACAGACTTCATTCCTAATTGTTTGTGGCATCCATGTGTGTCATCCAATCTAAACACTGAAGTTAAGAGGATGCTGGATAGAAACACATTTGAATAAGCACCATAATAAAAGCAGTGAGGCATCATGCAATCCTCACTCTATACAACCCCCTTTTTATTTGGAGTCAGTGCAAAATATGGCAGGTACAAGGGCTTTGCTGGGAATGTAGTTGGGAATTATTTTCTGTTTTTTAAGCCATTATATGATTTATTTTGGCCTGTTTTTGTCTGCCTGGCTAAAATGGTTTTACAGAAAATAAATATCTATTCTACACAGGTAGCAAATAATTCTGGCCCAGATTTGACATAAAGCTGACACAGCAGGCATTCATCTGGCACTGGCTTACAGCATGTGAGCCAAACATAGCCCGGGTTTGTCAGAGGTACTGTAGCACCGTCTTTAAGGAGGCACATAAGACTTGGGCCAGATTAAATATAGTATTTGGCCCAGATGTTTAAAATTGATATGTGGGCCACTTAAGTTTGGGCTATCTTGACTCACATTTAAAATACATTCAAATCATTTTTGAGTGAAGAAATTTTTTTACCAATCAGGTCGCTGTAAGTATGCCCATAGCGCAGGGCTATTCAATTGGCGGCCCGCTGGCCGAACCTGGCCCCCGAGGCAATTTGTTCCAGCCCTCCAAATAGTGTGACCAAGACACCAAAAATAAATTTAGTTCAGTTGAAAAACAGCCGCTATAGTTATGAAGTGACGTGCATCTGTTCAATACAGCACGAGCTGCAGTTAAAGGCTGCGCAGAGCGTAAGTCACCTGACATTAAGTGAGTGGCGCGAGCAGCCGAAAACATTTGGATATGTTTGTAGAAAAGGCCTTTTGTACAATGCACTGATATCGTTAATAGGGATGCAATGATTAGCCGATTTCACTATTAACCCGCTTTTATTCATTGAAGGCTTCTCAACGCCGCATTTCTGTTGCACAGAAAAAAGCTGCTGCAACTAAACAAAGTTATGCCAATACGCACGCACATTGGATTAACTTTAGCAGCAAGCCATTGACATATTGCGTCTTTTCCGCATGCAAGTACATTATTTCCAATGGAGACGTGCGCATATTGGAAGCGGTGCGCACACAGCTCGCAAGCGGACCGACGCACTCACGCCCTGCAGGCGCGACACACAGTAGAAATTATCTCAGGCTGTAGTGGTGAGAGTTGTACGTGGCTTTCAGTCCAATGTAAACAAAAGATATGTTAGATGAATTATTAAAAATTATTAAAATGATTATGTATGAACGGAGATAATAACAGCAGTTCATTTAAATTCTTAGCTAATATATAGCTTAAATTAACATTAGACAAATACTATTTTTTATTTATTCTTATTTTTGTTCTATAATTTATTTTCATTGTAAAATTATCTCTCATGTTTAAATCAAAAACTTTTTCATTTATTTTTAAGTCCAAAGAGAGAAATGGACTATTGTTTGTGTTTTATTAATATTTTGTGCTGTATTTGGTGACTGAGCAGCAATAAACAACACTTTAACATATAGCAGTTTTCTTGTGATTTTCTAAACTACTGTAGTAATGTTTTGAATTTAATAAATGCATAATAATCGTGATAACCATGAAACCATGATTATTCTTCAGACTATAATCTTACAACCAAAGTCTATAATCGTTGTATCCCTAATTGTTACGCAGTTTAAAACAGAACATATGAATGTGTCTGAATGTAGAAAAAGCCTACTTAAGCAATACACTGATTTTGTGCCTCGAAATACAACATTTGGAAATGCTTGTAAAAAGTAACATTGTACAATGCAGGGATGTTATGTAGTTTCAAAATACAACATATTAACGTTTTAACATGGGTGTCTTAAGGAGCAAAAAAACAGCATATGAGCTCTTATATTGCTGTTGTGCCATCACTTATATTGCAAGTCATATCTCTCCGGCCCCTCGTTTGGGATGCTTTTCATGAACTGGCCCCCATGACAAACTAATTGAATAGCCCTGCCATAGCGCAACCCTCACTCTATACAAACCTTTTTTTTTTGGAGTCAGTGCAAAATATGGCAGGTACAAGAGCTTTGCTGGGAATATAGTTGGGAATTATTTTCTGTTCTTTAAGCCATTTTATGATTTATTTTGGCCTGTTTTTGTCTGCCTGGCAAAAATGGTTTTATAGAAAATAAATATCTATCTTGCCCAGGTAGCAAAGAATTCTGACCCAGATTTGGCATAAAGCTGGCACAGCAGGCATTCATCCGGCACTGGCATACAGTGGGCCAAACATAGTCTGGGTTTGTCAGAGGTGGCACCATCTTTAAGGCGGCACACAAGACTTGGGCCAGATGTAAAATGTAGTATTTGGCCCAGATGTTAAAAATTGATATGTGGGCCACTTAAGTTTGGCCTCTCTTGACCCCTATTTAAAATACATTTAAATTATTTTTGAGTGAAGAAAAAAATTCTACCAATCAGGATGCTTCAAGAAAAAATATACCCATAGCACGGCTAAAGCGTATTGCTTCATAGGGTTTATCAATTTCATTGCAGTCGTGGCACATCAACATATCTGGCCCATTTCAGGCCCAGTTATGGGTTATTAACTTGGCTGAGACTTGGCCCAGATATGGTCCGTGTTTGGCCCTTGTCTGGAAGTCAGACTTGGTCATGTACCGTAATTCACTGTGGCATGTGGGCCAAGCAAAAGCTGATTGTGTGGGCCAGAGCTGGGCCTGAAATATTTAGCTAATTGGGTATGCGGCACGGTGGCTCAGTGGTTAGCACTGTCGCCTCACAGCAAGGTTGCTGGTTTGAGTCAGTTGGCATTTCTTTGTGGAGTTTGCATGTTCTCAAATTGGCCGTAGTGTATGAGTGTGTGTGAATGTCAGAGTGTATGGGTGTTTCCCAGTAATGAGTTGTGGCTGGAAGGGCATCCTCTGCGTAAAACATATGCCAGAATAGTTGGCGGTTCATTCCACTGTGGCGACCCCTGATAAATAAGGGACTGAGCTGAAGGAAAATGAATGAATGAAATATCTATCCTAAGACACAGTATGATATCTGTAGCAAAACAAGCACATATAGCTGGGAATTATTGTATGGTTGTTAAGGCATTATATGATTTATTTTGGCCTGTTATTGTCTGTGGTTTGATAGAAAATAAACATCTCTCCCAAGACACAGTATGATACCTGTAGCAAAGCAAGCACTTGTTTTGAAAAATCCTTAATACATCAAGATTGCTTATAGCTGAAGTAAACTATTCAAATATTTTTTGAGAGAGATTAAGGGATTTGTTTTCAGTTTGTTTGAAGAATTGGGCAACATATTATTATTTATGACATGGATAAATTTGTATCAGGGCAGAAAAAATAGACAATGCTTGGCATATTGAAAATTTGTAACTTAAATTATTCCTAGAGCTTTTTTTTTGTTCAGAACAAGGTCGCAAATGGGCTTTGCTTCAGCTCTTGTTTCTATATTTTAGCAAAGAGCTTGCCATTCTTTCAGTTTTCTGCAAACATGTGGAGATAAGTGGAGAATAAATGCTTATTTTATTTTAAGGGTATTTTCAAGGGCTGTTTTGAGGTTTGATTATAGCATTCATTTTAAGTGCAAAGCTATTCAAGATCCCATTTACAACAGTATGGTGAGGTGGCAAAAATAATAAACGTTAATAAGCTCATTTTAAAAGCATTTCTGCAGGGTTTGTTTCTAATGGAAGATTGCTTCCTTCATTTATTATAAAATACTAATAACTAACTGAAATTAAATTGCTGCTTTTTTTCACAATTGGGTCATTTTCCCCCTCACAATTCAGAGTTTACATCACACAATTATAATATTTCACCCTGGAATTCTAAGTTTACATTTCACAATTCATTATTTTTATTTTTGTAGGCAGTATGGTGGCTCAGTAGTTAACACTGTCATCTCACAGCTGGAAGATCAGTGGTTTAAGTCCCAGCTGGGCCAGTTGGCATTTCTGTGTGTAGTTTGTATGTTCTCCCCATGTTGGCGTGGGTTTTCTCCGGGTGTTTAAGTCAATTGAATAAGCTTAATTGGCCGTAGTGTATATGTGTGAATGAGAGTGTATGGGTGTTTCTCAGTGCTGGGTTGCTGCTGAAAGGGAATCCACTGCGTAAAACATATGCTGGACAAGTTGGTGGTTCATTCCTCTGTGGCAAACCCTGATGAATAAAAGGACTAAGCCAAAGGAAATCAAAACACACCTGTTTGAGTTACTTGGATTTTATTATTCATTCATTAATTTTCTTTTCGGCGTAGTCACTTTATTAATCCGGGGTCGCCACAGCGGAATGAAACGCCAACTTATCCAGCACATGTTTTACGCAGCGGATGCCCTTCCAGCTGCAACTCATCTCTGGGAAACATCCATACACACTCATTCACACTCATACACTATGGACAATTTAGCCTACCCAATTCACCTGTACCACATGTCTTTGGACTGTGGGGGAAACCGGAGCACCCAGAGGAAACCCACGCGAACGCAGGGAGAACATGCAAACTCCACACAGAAACGCCAACTGACCCAGCCGAGGCTCGAACCAGCGACCTTCTTGCTGTGACAGCAAGCGACAGCACTACCTACTGCGCCACTGCGTCACCTGATTTTATTATTTTTAATAATATTATGAAACTATTATTTTACTAATAAATTGTTCCATTACAGAAACTATCATATTTTCCCTTCTAAAATAGTAATTTGTCTCAAATCAATCCTTAATGAACTCATTGTTAAACCCATTGATTCCAGAGAACTCATTTATAAATCATGCATACACACAGATTGATCTTAGAGTATGTGTATGAAAGCCAAATTTCATGCCAGTTTTTAGATTCATGCAACTTAGATTCAACTTACAGTTCATATTTTTATATCTTTGCCATATAAAGTACGTAGTATCACCAAAGTCCCTTTAAGGCAAGTCATTTCACTCGGCGGCCATCTTTGAAATGCCTCTCAGGCAGTATGCTCGGGCATTCTGTTTGAATGGGGAAACATCAAATTCTCCAAAACTACTTGCCAAGCTTACGATTACATTTCATATTACGAATAACCAATAAAATTAAACAACAACTGTCACTTTAGTTTCATTTCTAAATGTTTGTATCTGCAGAAACTCACGTCTGGTCCGAGCCCCTCCCCCAGAGTATCCTCAGTCTATAGTGATCGCTGATTGGCTCCTGTACTAGAAGGTAAGCTTTATTCACCATAAAACGATCACTGATTGGCTCCTGTACTAGAAGGCAGGGCTTTATTCGCCATATTGACAGTCACATTTTTCTCCATTCAAAAGTATTGAGTGGCATGTCTTGTGTATTCTATAGTCTTTGGTATCACAGAAGAATCTAAGCAGAAATACACACTTGTCCTTGTGGAAGAGTCACAGTAGACTGCAGGTATTAAAAATGTACAGTTCTTGCTGCTCTCAAGTTTTGTTTCTTGACTGGTGTTCTTTTTTATGCTAAAGGAGTTTATAAGGCATTCAGGTTTATCTTTCCATATTCTTGAGCTTAGACTATGTCTGTCAGAACATTTCTGAGTTAATAAACATTCTATTAGAACCAAAGATAAATAAGCTACTCATAAAACAACCGGCTGAGATGCCTATAGTCATTATTCCATTGAAACCCATGCCATTTGGACTGTCAGGGAAAAAAAACGATCAGGATTTAATGGTTTTTATTGAGCTACTGCCAAAATAAATAGTGGAAAACAAACATTCAGAATCTTTTGGCAAAATAATGTCTACATGAATCTGAAAAGAGGGTAAAAGGCCATGGCTAAGTTGTTAAGTTGGTAGAAATTAACTGGATGTCTGAGGTCTCTCTGTTCTGCTTGGCACAGTCTTCTACGTTCTCATTGTTAAATCGTCCTGCCCTATCTGCCCTCTGTCAAGCACCATTTACGTTCCTTTTCATTTCCATCCATTCTTTCCTGCTGGTGATATACCCTCTGTTTTTGCAGTCATGTTGCATAACCAAGTCTTAGGTCAGAGAGACCAATCAACTAGCGAAAAACAAAACCCAACTGTGTTGTCGCCTTGCGATGGATTGCATCTGGACCAAAAAGCTGCATGTGAACACACCAAAGAGACGAAAGCTAACTAAAACAAGAGCCACATTCTGCACCTGCGCAAGAGGACGTGTCTTTCCGCTCTACGGGGGGCAGTATCGGTTTTTTATCGAAACCAAACTTCCGACGTGCACAGACAAAGCTTAAACGAAGCTGCATTAAGTACCAGTAATTGTTACTCACCACAGAGGGATTTGCTTGTGCAAATATGTCTGCTAATCTAATAATCCATATCGTCTGCAAATATTTGAGAAATGTATAGCAAACTACAGCCAGGCTCATTGTGACATTCCTTGGCTTGAATTGTTTACTTGCTTTGTCACTTCACTGTCACAATCACTCTCTGATTCGTTCCTGAATAACCAGAAACCAGAGCGCTCTGTTCAGCTAAAGGCCGACACCAATTCTGCATGCTGAATCGGGCCAACATGCTCCGATGTTATCCCGATGATAGGCGACATGTACACACCAAACCAACTAGCCTGACTGATGGACTGAAGAAACCCAACGGCTGACCGTCGGCTTGGTGTCTCAGCCCATAAATACATGTATAACAATCGCTATCTATTTGTTTTATTAACCATACATGTGTTCATATAGCATTCACGACTGGGTGTATTTTTTATTACTATCAATTTTTTTTATTATTATTTTTTGGGGGTTTCACCTTTAATGGACAGGACAGTAGAGAGTATTGACAGGAAAACGTGGGGAGCAGAGAGAGGGGAAGGACTGGTATAAGACCTTGAGGCGGGAATCAAACTCAGGTCGCCATAAGCACCTGAGTGCATGTTTTGAGGCACTACACCATTGGCACCGACATTACTATCAATAGAATAAAAAATACATATTGCCTCGAGTCCCTTATTTTTTTTAGCATCATTGAGAATGGTTATTGCGGTTGGATAAAAACAAGGTTTTTTAATCTGTTTGTCCTAGCATGTATTGATTTGCACCTTCTGTGTCTGGACAATTTTATTACTATGCCTAAAATAGTTTTGTGTACTACTTTATTTTTTATGAAATACTTTATTCTCTGAACAAAAAGTTTAGACTACAGATTGTTTCAAAAAGATAACCAATAAACTCCAGAGGAGATAATCAAGGAGTATCAATTTAAAAGCTGTGGCCTAATGGTTAGAGAGATGGCTTAAAGATCCAGTTGGTCGCAAGTTTGAGTTCAGGCACCAGCAGGTATTGGTATTGTTGGAGGGAGATAGTGAATGCATTGGTCATGCTGGAAATGGAAATAAGACCTGGGACTGAGATGGTCACTGAGAAATGTGTAGCCCACAAAGAAAGGAGGGCAAAAAGTAATGCTACTCACCTGTGTTTAGGCAACATCACCACCTAAATATCCACCTCAATACTCAATAAGCTGAGGTGATTCCCTTGAGCAAGGCACCGAACCCCCAACTGCTCACCGAGCCCACTAGGTGTGTGTTTATGTGTGAAGTCGCTTTGGATAAAATGCATAAATGTAAATGTTGTCAGCTGAAATCCTTACTCCACAAATTCCACTAAATATCTCTTAAGGGCCATTCATGGAGAGCAAGGATTTTAGTTTATAAAGAAGGTCGCTGGTTCGAGCCTCGGCTGGGTCAGTCCAAAGATATGCGATATAGGTGAATTGGGTAAGCTGAATTGTCCATAGTGTATGAGTGTGAATGAGTGTGTATGGATGTTTCCCAGAGATGGGTTGCAGCTGGAAGGGCATCCGCTGTGTAAAACATGTGCTGGATAAGTTGGCGGTTCATTCCGCTGAGGCGACCCCGGATTAATAAAGGGACTAAGCCGAAAAGAAAATGAATGAATGAATATGATAACATGGGCGGCACTGAGGCTCAGTGGTTAGCGCTGCCGCCTCACAGCAAGAAGGTCGCTGGTTCGAGTCCCAGCTGGGCTATTTGGCATTTCTGTGTGGAGTTTGCATGTTCTCCTCGTGTTTGCATGGGTTTTTTCCAGGTGCTCCGTTTCCCCCACAGTCCAAAGACATGCGCTATAGGGGAATTGAATAAACTAAATTGGCCATAGTGTATAAGTGCATGTGTATGTGAGTGTATGGGTGTTTCCCAGTACTGGGTTGCAACTGGAAGGGCATCTGCTGCGTAAAACATATGCTGAAATTTTTGGCGGTTGATTTTGCTGTGGCGACCCCTGATAAATCAGGGAATAAGCTGAAGGAATATTAATGAATAAATATGATAACATGCAAATAGAGTGTTGTCCAGGTAATCTGCTTGATATGCTAAATCTAAGCATTATCAGGTTTAGTTGAGATGTGGTGATGTTGCCTAAACACAGGTGAGTAGCATTCCTTTTTGCCCTCCTTTCTTTGTGGGCTGCACATTTCTCAGTGACCATCTCAGTCCCAGGTCTTATTTCCATTTCCAGCATGACCAATGCATTCACTATCTCCAGGGTCATGCTGTTTCTCAGAAAAGTAGCAGAAAAAAGCTTAAATTCTCATCCTCCAGCATGCAGCATGGCAAAGGCTACAGCCTAAAAAGTCAGAGTCTCTCGGATAATTTCAAAACTGCAGATGAGGTCCTCTCTTTGCTCAAACATGGTCTGGATGCCAGCTGTGAAAGTTTCATCTAACATTGCTTGATGTTTGTAATCTATGACTCAGTGCTTTGTCAAGAACACCTTTGTTCCTCGGTGAAAAAAGCTGGCAAATCCTCAAAGGTCAGGAAAAAAGTTATTTCTTGTGAGATGTGGACTCCATTATCAGACTGTGTGCAGCAGTGGATGTTGTGACCATTTGGGGTCTCGTTCTTTGAACAACTGCAGTGGCAACCCTCAACACACTGGCTACATTACATCAGCTTACTTTTCTGATCCCAAGGAAGGATAGAAGCAAGCCGCTCTTTCAGTGCTGTAGAAATTAAATCAACTGTAGCTGACTGCAAAGGGATAAACTCAAAAAAGTTTTAAGTACATTTGCTGCATCCGGAATTGCCTGTCAAAGTCTCACCACTTAGTAGGTACTGCATTTTATTTTAAATGTACTACCGTTACCGTTGGTCATTAGAAAAGCACATTCTATACAGTATGAATGTGAGTAGTATGAATGGAACTCAGACATACTACATCTGCCATTTTGTCATCATTACCTGACCTACCTGCATCAGTTGGGTTGCTTCAAACCCATTCTCTCGCGGTGCATCATGGGATAGCATAGCGTCCATTCGATGCGCACTTCAGAATCTCGCCGGAGGTAGTAGGTCATCTGGATACTTCTCACATACTGTTTTTCGAATTCTATGAATTCTGACATACTACTCGGCTTGCATACTGTTTTTAGTGTACTATATAGTATGGAAGTATGCGATTTCGGACGCAGCTTTAGTATATTTAGACTTAGTACATTCACAAAGGCTATGGCTGTATCCAAAAATCACTGTGAAAGTTCGTGCACCAAATAAACTTCCACCAACTATGACATGTGAGGGTCAAAATCATGCACACACACACACACACACACACACACGTATACAGTACAGCACTTAGGCTGCAACCGTAATTGCCTACTACACAGTAGGTACTGCATTTGAACTTAAATGTACTACTCGACTATTAGAAAAGCACATTCTATACACTATGAATGTGAGTAGTATGAATGGAACTCAGACGTACTACATCCGCCATTTTGCATCATTACATGACCTACCTGCATCAGTTGCATCGCTTCACTCCCGTTCATGAATTCTCTCGCGGTGCATCATGGGATAGCATAGCGTCCATTCGATGCGCACTTCAGAATCTTGCCAGAAGTAGTAGGTCATCCGGATACTTCTCACATACTGTTTTTCGAATTCTATGAATTCGGACATACTACTCGGCTTTCATACTGTTTTTAGTGTACTATGTAGTATGGAAGTATGCGATTTCGGACGCAGCCTTAGTATATTTAGACTCAGTACATTCACAAAGGCTATGGCTGTATCCAAAATTCACTGTGAAAGTTTGTGCACCAAATAAACTTCCACCAACTATGACATGTGAGGGTCAAAGTCATGCACACACACACGTACAGTACAGCAAACACTTAGGATGCGTCCGAAATCGCCTACTAATCAGTAGGTACTGCATCTAAACTTAAATGTACTACTCAACCGTTAGAAAAACACATTCTATACAGTATGAATGACAGTAATATGAATGAAACTCAGACGTACTACATCTGCCATTTTGTTATCATTACATGACCTACCTGCATCAGTTGCGTCGCTTCTCTCCCATTCATGAATTCTCTTGCGGTGCATCATGGGATAGCATAGCGTCCATTCGGTGCGCACTTCAGAATCTTGCCGGAAGTAGTAGGTCATCCGGATACTTCTCACATACTGTTTTTCGAATTCTATGAATTCTGACATACTACTCGGCTTGCATACTGTTTTTAGTGTACTATATAGTATGGAAGTATGCGATTTCGGATGCAGCTTTAGTATATTTAGACTTAGTACATTCACAAAGGCTATGGCTGTATCCAAAATTCACTGTGAAAGTTCGTGCACCAAATAAACTTCCACCAACTATGACATGTGAGGGTCAAAGTCATGCACACACACACGTACAGTACAGCAAACACTTAGGATGCGTCCGAAATCGCCTACTACTCAGTAGGTACTGCATCTAAACTTAAATGTACTACTCAACCGTTAGAAAAACACATTCTATACAGTATGAATGTCAGTAATATGAATGAAACTCAGGCGTACTACATCTGCCATTTTGTCATCATTACATGACCTACCTGCATCAGTTGCGTCGCTTCACTCCCATTCATGAATTCTCTTGCGGTGCATCATGGAATAGCATAGCGTCCATTCGATGCGCACTTCAGAATCTTGCTAGAAGTAGTAGGTCATCCGGATACTTCTCACATACTGTTTTTCGAATTCTATGAATTCGGACATACTACTCGGTTTTCATACTGTTTTAAGCGTACTATATAGTATGGAAGTATGTGATTTCGGACACAGGCTTAGTATATTTAGACTCAGTACATTCACAAAGGCTATGGCTGTATCCAAAATTCACTGTGAAGTTTGTGCACCAAATAAACTTCCACCAACTATGACATGTGAGGGTCATAGTCATGCACACACACACACACACACGTACAGTACAGCACACACTTAGGCTGCATCCAAAATCACCTACTACTCAGTAGGTACAGATTTGAACTTAAATGTACTACTCGACCATTAGAAAAGTACGTTCTATACAGTATGAATGTCAGTAGTATGAATGTAACTCAGACATACTACATCCGCCATTTTGTCATCATCACGTGACCTACCCGCGTTAGTTGCGTTGCTTCACTCCCATTCATGAATTCTCTCGGGGCATCATGGAATAGTGTAGTTTCCATTGGATGCGCACTTCAGAATCCCTCCGGAAGTAGTAGGTCATATGGGTACTTTCGGCATACTGATTTTCGAATTCTATGAATTTAGACATACTACTCAGCTCGCATACGTATTTAAGCGTACTATATAGTATGGAAGTATGCGATTTCGGACACAGCTACAGTTTTTGCCATCAATGTAATATAACACAAGCTGGCACAGCACTGTGTGGACTTATAATCATTTCTATTTAGCGTTCTGACAAGCTGTGATGAGATAAGATGCTCCATGATTATTGCTTTAACATTACTCTTGGCTCATTTTCAAAATAAGAGTCCCACATACCATCCCCTGTGTAAAACATATGCCAGAGTAGTTGGGAAATCATTCCACTGTGGAGACCCTGATAAGTCAGAGACTAAGCTGAAGGAAAATTGGATTTAGTTTTTTCTTTTTCAAATATTTCCCAAATGATGTTTAACAATGCATGGAATTTTTCACAGTATTTCCTATAATATTTTTCTCTTCTGGAAAAACTCTTCTTTGTTTTATTTCGTCTAGAATAAAAGCAGTTTTTTTTTTTGTTTTTTTGTGACTTATTTTTTTTTAAAAGTGAATTTCAAGAGTTCGCCCTTGCTGATGATTGGTATTTGGCATGCTGTCCCGGGAGAGAGCCCTGAGCTCGTGAGATCCTCGAGCCCGGGGCTCCCTCCCGTTGCAGGGCGAGAGGGGAGTCTGAGCTTTGGTAGGTCTCGAGAGCTCCCCCTGCTTGATAATGGTAAATGTAGATTGTAAGAGCTATGGAGAGTGTATATGAATTCGAGCTTGTCTATGATGTCGATTTAGTTTTGTCAATTTACTTATGTTACATGTTTTTGGTCTGTGGGAGGAAACCGGAGAGCCCGGGGAAAACCCACGCAAACACGGGGAGAACATGCAAACTCCACACAGAAATGCCGACTTGGCTAGGTAAGATCTGAGCCAGTGACATTCTTGCTGTTAGGCAATGATGCTAACCATTGGGCCTCCGTGCTGCCCTGACAAGGAAAGGGGAGGAGTAGGGGTGGAAGGGGGGATTCTTCAAGACGAAGATGGCTAAGGTCAGACACTCTGGTTATTTATAGTGATTAGGAATCTTCCGATTGGTGGATCGTGCATTAGCTAATGAGGATCAGCTGCTATCAATCATAAGCACGTGCTCCTCTCGAAATTAGTTTATAAATAAACTTCACATTATTAGCCCCCTTAAGCAAATATATAGAAATATGTCAGACAGAATATGTAGATTTTCTGGTTACTTCTTCATTGTGCCTTCTAATGCCAATAATCTAGTTTTCATCTAGCTATTCAGCAGTATTAAAGGGATAGTTTATTCGTTCATTCATTTTCCTTCAGCTTATTTATCAGGGGTTGCCACAGCGGAATGAACTGCCAACATATCCAGCATGTTTTACAAAGCGGCTGCCAAAAGATAATTCACCCAAAATGAACATTCTGTGATCATTTACTCACCCTTTATTAAGAAACCTTTATAAGTTCTTTTTTTGTTAACACAAAAAAGATATTTTAAAAAATGTTGGAAACCTGTAACCATTGACTTCCATAGTATTTATTTTTGGTCCCAGGTTTTCAACATTCTTCAAAATATCTCTTTTTTTGTGTAGAACAGGATAAATAAACTTATAAAGGTTTGGAACCACTTCAGGTAAGTAACTATTGAGTACATTTTCTTCTTTTTTTTGGTCTCTTTAAACATTGTTAAACCCCAACAATCCACATATCAGTATTGTCAAGATGGCTGTGGCTACTTTCATGACATTTGTACTTTCTAGAAAATATATATTAAATCTCGTTTCCCAGTTGTTGTCCATAATGCTTCGGTGACAGGACTTTGAAACAGCAAACCGAGAAAACAATAAAAATGCACTTACGTGGGATCCATCTAGCCAACTCTACTTGCTATAATAAGTGTCAGAGAAACCCTGGGTGTAAGTTCGACTGCAATCACTTGAGTACGGATGAATATGTAAATTGAGCCTGGCTCAAACTATTTTCTCACTCTATTGTTTTGTTTTCTTTTTTCTTTTGATGTGAATGCTGAAAATTCAATGTGAATGCTGCACATTGTTTACAATTTCCTGTAGAATGTACAGTAACTTACTGGCAGCAGTTCACCAGTAACGCTAAAAATTCTGTTTTTACATTTAGCTGTATATGTATTTCAGTGCTTTCCACAGGTTTGAAATATACTTGCATTGGTAGCCGGATTGAACCATGTCATTTACCTACGTCACATACAGTTGAAACCAGAAGTTTACATACACTCTAAAAAAAGGAACATAACCATTTTTTAAAAATGTCTGTTCGTAAATCATACTAAATGTTTACTATTTTAGGTCCGTTAGGATTACCTAAATCATTTACATTTGCTAAATGCCAGAATAATGAGAGAATTTGTTTTTTGAGATTTTTTTATTAATTTCTAGACAGTCAAAAGTTTCCACACATTTCCTTGGTATTTTTTTTAGCTTTGTTTTTGAACTGTATAACTTTGGTCAAATGTTTTGAGTATCCTTCCACAAACTTCTCACAATAGTTTGCAGGAAGTTTGGCCCATTCCTCCTGACAGAATTGGTGTAACTGAGTCAGATTTGTAGGCTGTCTTACTCGCACAATCTTTTTCAACTCTGCCCACAAATTTTCTATAAGATTGAGCTCAAGGCTTTGTGATAGCCACTCCAAAACAGTCACTCTTTTGTCCTTAAAGCACATTTTATCTAATTTGGCAGTATGCTTAGGGTCATGGTCTGTTTGGAAGACCCATTTGT
>CAIGQS010000599.1:0-20013 GCA_903798195.1 Danio kyathit | reverse complement strand
CTCACTTAAACATTGCTCAATACACACAGGATGTAGAGCAATACCCAAATATCTTTACAGATGAAAAAGAATTTAAAGAATAAAATATTACAAAAAATATTATGTTCTAGCCTACATAAATATAAAAACCACTGCCTTCATGCCTTCTTCATCTCGGGGGGCTTTTTCAGTTTATTCATGACAATTTGCTTTTGTATAATGTTATTATTATTAGCAGTATTATTTATTATATGCATATTTATTAGGGGTGTAACGATACTTCGAACCGAAATATCGCGATACACCAACCACGATACGTATCGCGAAACTCTCGTGGAGTACCGCGATACTCTCACGCCCCCTGCTGCCCATTGTTGAGGTTGACGTCACTTGTCTCTAACTAATTAAACCAAATTTAAGCACATATTTATTTGATCACATTTGATTAAATTGTATTAGTAATGAGGTTTTGTTCTAAATATTATATTCTAAAGTTAGTATTTTCCAAGTGCATGTCATGTCATGTGAGTGCGCGATCACTCGATTACTGCATGGTTTCCGCTACATTCATTCTTCCATGGCAGGGCGCCACACCAGCATTCACCCCGCCACTGACTGATGCTTGCGCGCCGATTTTCTCTGTTGGTGCACGGGATTCTTGCGTGCCCTCGTGTATACTCTGCTCAAGTGCGCTTTCAAAAACACGCAGCTGAATTGCGATTTAGTGTGTTTACGCATCACGCATCAGTAACTGACCGACAGGTGCATGCAGCGTGTGAGGCTGGCAAATACGACCGCTTTCAGTTAAGATGAACACAGTTTCCATAATTATACTTTATAGATAATAGATAATGCTTTATAATACTTTAAAATGTATAGATGAGGTTATCTTGATGGAGTTTTAGCCGTTTCACTTTACTTCAGGGAGCATTTATGCCGCTCGGGTCTATTGGAGACATTCATAAATATTTCTAGCAAATCTAATGAAGGTTGGAGACATACATGTTACATCAACACACTCAGGAGCACTTGAGTATATATGGGGGCAAGCAGGAGTTTTGTGCATGGACGGAGAGAATAGGCGCGCAGGCAATATATTGACATTGCCATTTTCAGCGCCGTGCACCGCATTCTTCCCTATACTGAACTGTAGAATAAAATAAATTCAAAGATGACGTTCACCTCTTACCTGATGTCTTTAACAATACATTTTCTATGTGTTTGCAAAATGGAAGTCATAAGACATCTTCCCTATCCACCTTACTCTGAGAAAAGAGTGAACTTGAGGAGGTATAGCTCAATGTAACGGGAAATAGCCAACAATAGCTGAGCCAAAAACTAACAAACAAATCAATCAAAATAAAAATGTACAAAAATCAGTGGGCAAAAGTAATGCTAAATAATTTTGCCCAAACGAAAGTTAAGCAAAAACAACGAAAATCATAATCATGTTGACAAAATACACGAAAAACGAGATCAAAGGAAGATGCGCTCTTCTCCACTTTTCCTGAGGGGCTTTTTATATCCCCGCGCCACGACGCCCAGTGATGATAGATCGGTCTCCTGACCAATCAGCTGTCGTGAAGGTGGACATACAGAAATGACAGGCACGGAGAGAGAGAGAGAGTGAGAGATAGAGAGAGAGAGAGAGTGAGAGATAGAGAGAGAGCGAGAGCGAACGGGAGGCTAAAATACAACCAGCTAGAACCGTAACATTAGTTTCAGACAAAACTGCAGTGTATTCTCTTTGCTTGCGTGCCGATTTCCTCTGTTCGTGCGCAAAACTTCTTGCACGCCCTCAAATATACACGCTCAAGTGCAGATCTTTATGTGGGCTTTCAAATAACCGCTGCTGAAGTGCGATTTAGTGCGTTTTTGTGCGTTTTGCGACATTAACGCGTCCTGGGGTGGAGTGAGGCGGCTATAGACTCCAGCCAGATAAAGTCATTGTATGCAGAGCCATTGACATTTATCAGTTAAGTATAATTATCAGGGCTCGAAATTAACTTTTTTACTTGGTAGCACCGGTGCTCTCAACTTCAAAAATTTAGGAGCACCAGAAAAAATTTAGGAGCACCCACCAAAAATGATTGAGCATCACTGCAAATTGTATATTAAGGGATTGATTGTATTTGAAAACAACATCAATCAGGACTAACAAAAACCAGAAACAACTAACTAATGCTGTGATGACTTATTGATGTCTGTGCAATAATTCCAAAATGAATGTCTAATAATTATAAAATATTAATGATGAGGATTATGACAATAATACTAACAATGAATAACATTTCTCATTATCATGCTGCCCTGAATGTGCTTGAATGCGAGTTATGTACTGTAAAAGGTCCAGCTGTTATTTTATGAAAAAATAAATTTATGGTTTGCATCAAACAAAAATGAAGCATTGCAGTAAGAAATATTTATTTTGCACTATTGTTTTTATACGCATGTCAATTTAATAAAGAATATTTCTGCTACAAATCAAACGTAAGATTATTAGAGTAAATCATTCAATCCAATGCTGAAAGCTGCAAAGCAGTCATCAGTAAATAGAAAAATAATCTACATCTCAAGAAAGAATGGACCAAAGAAAGTAAGAAAAGTCTCACTTCTACACTCTTTAAAAGTTTTGGTTTCGGTTTGTGTCATTGTAAATGCTCGGTCTCGTTATGCGCTGATTTTCATTTCTTTGTGTTTGTGGAAAAAAGCAGGCGTCACGCGACCCAATATATGAGCGGGGCAGAACAGGATTCTCGTGATGACCACCGGAGCAATATCGTTCTTTGTTATGAGCCGCAGATTCAGTTTAAACTTAATAAAAGCGAGCTTCTTTGGCGATGATGTGTACAGTGTTACATTTAGCGGACTTTTGCGATGAACACGCAGTGAATGAAACGCATCGAGATTCGGGCACCTTCTCCGAAAACTCTTGATTGATCTCGGCTGGCGCTTAAGCTCCCTGTTATCTGACAGCGGAAAGCCTTGAGTGATTGACAGCTGATATGAACCAATATAGCGGCAGGGAAGTCCGATTCAGCAGGTTTTTAGAAAAAATCGAAACGAGTCACACTACAACCATTATATGCAGTCGCACAAATGCTCCCAAATATATTATGAGGTCGCATAGATTAAATTTCGGGCGCATATGCGACCAAAATGGTCGCAATTTCGAGCCCTGTTTATGGAAACTGTGTTCATCTGAACTGAAATTAACTGAAATATTTCATATGTTCTTAGAGAGGACAAGCCTGTTTATCTTTCACTATAGTCAACACTGCAGTTATTTATTTAATTTGAGTTTACTTTCTTAAGATGGCTGCACTAAAGAGAATTGTTTTTTCTGACTAGTCTATATTGGAGGTATTTATTTCATTTTTGTTGTTTACTTCGGTATCCTGACTGTACTAAAATGTGATGGCAAAGTTAATAAAGAAAATGTTTAGTTGTTCTTGTTATTAAGTGAATCTATTGTTCCTTAGCATTGCTGTTAAGATGACATCAACCCTAACCCCACAGCAATCAGAAACCGAACCGAACCGAACCGTGGCTCCAAAACCGTGAACCGAACCGAATCGTTCCTTTGGTGTATCGTTACACCCCTAATATTTATATTTGTTTTTATTAAAAACACGCTTAGATTGTGAGTACGCTCTATAATGAACCACACAATCCTATTGCACTACTTGTTTTCTTGAACCTTAAATACCTCTTTTGCACAATATCTTGCACAATATTGGTTCTGTCTTGTGTAAAAATACTTGTATAGTTGGTCTTATGTTGTGTGTATAGTTAAATATGTATAATATAGTTAGATTATCGCTTCAGTATGTTAGTTATTTACAGGTTTAAAGTAACTCTTACCTCTATTTGTTCATCTTTATGATTATGTTTATTTATGTAGCACATAAACATTTCGCTCCACTGTATGTCCACACAAACTTGAAAGAAGATACAGTATTTTGAAGACTATTAGCTACCAAATAGTTGATTGTCCCATTGACTTCCAAGCAGTGTTGGGTGTACTTAGTTACAAAGTAGCTACTGTAATGAGATTACTGTACTTAGCAGCAGAAAAAGTACTGCAAAGTTAGAAGTTTGTTTTTATGATAATTAATTGCAGATTGGGTGTTGCTGCTGTAAAACATATTTTCATCCCAACGTGTTTTTAAATGCAGAGAATGAAACTAATGACTTTTCTGAAGTATGGAAGTCTGTGGGTACCACAACAGTTTGATGCTCTGCAAAATATCATTGTTTGTGTTCAACAAAACTCCATACATACTGTACATAAATAAGTCAGTATAAAAGAGGCACTGCTGAGCCGGGCAGCTTCACTGCAGCGCGCCCACAGTTTTGTTGATTCCTGCTCTGTTTGTACTCTTACATGTTCACAACCAACCCTGAACCACTTATCAATTATTATGTGGAAACACTGAGAAAACTCCTCCAAAAACACATGGCACAAAAGTTTTGAAAAGGTTAAAAACTATTTAGATTTCTTACCTGTGCTGCCTTTGAAGACACTCGGCTTGGATTTTGAATATCTTGCATTAACGATGAAACATGAAAAAAATATTTTAAAAATATCACTCATTCATGCATTCATTTTCTTTTCGGCTTAGTCCCTTTATTAATCTGGGGTCGCCACAGCGGAATGAACCGCCAACTTATCCAGCATGTGTTTTGCGCAGCAGATGCCCTTCCAGCCGCAACCCATCACGGGGAAACATCCACACACACATACACTACCGACAATTTAGCCTACCCAATTCACCTGTACCGCATGTCTTTGGACTGTGGGGGAAACCGGAGCACCCGGAGGAAACCCACACGAATGCAGGGAGAACATGCAAACTGCACACAGAAACGCCAACTGACCCAGCCGAGGCTCGAACCTGCGACCCAGCGACCTTCTTGCTGTGAGGCGACAGCACTACCTACCTACTGCTTTTTTTTCATTTATTTACTTATCAAATAAATTTACTTATTGTTTTTTACTTATTTATTTTTATGTATTTATTTATTTATTTATTTATTTATTTATTTATTTATTTTATTTAGTTACTTTATTTATTTATTTATTTATTTATTTATTCTATTCTACTTATTTATTTATTTATTTATTTACTTATTTAGTTACTTGTCTGCTTATGCATTTATTTATTTATTTTCTTATTTAGTTACTTGTCTACTTATTTATTTATTTATCTATTAAATAAATTTTCTTATTTATTTTTTACTTACTTATTTATTTAATTAATTTAGTTACTTTCTTATTTATTTATTTATTTGTTTATTTATTTATTCTATTCTACTTATTTATTTATTTATTTACTTATTTAGTTACTTGTCTACTTTATTTATTTATGAAAAAAATTCTTATTTATTATTTTATTTATTTTTATTTATTTATTTAATTATTTAGTTACTTTCTTATTTATGTATTTATTTCGTTGCTTGTCTACTTATTTACTTGATTAATTATTTACTTAGTTAATTATTTTATTTATTTATTTATTTATTTGTGCAGTTACTTCTCTACTCATTTACTTAATTATTTATTTATTAATTTATTTATGTATTCATTTATTTATTTACCTATTTAGTTACTTATATACTTATTTAATTGATTACTTATTTTCTTATTTATTTATTTATTTGTCAACTTTATTTATTTATTTATTTATTTATTTATTTATTTATTTATTTATTTTTGTATGTACTCCTTTAGCTACTTGTCTACTTATTTATTTATTTATTTATTTATTTATTTATTTATTTATTTATTTATTTATTTATTTATTTATTTATTTATGTACTCATTTAGTTACTTGTCTATTTATTTATTTAGTTAGTTATTTAGTTACTTGTCTACTTATTTATTTATTTATTTATGTACTCATTTAGTTATTTGTCTACTTATTTATTTATTTACTTATTTAGTTACTTCTCTACTTTATTTATTTATGTATTTATTTATTTATTTATTTATTTATTTATTTATTTATTTATCTATGTACTCCTTTAGCTACTTGTCTACTTATTTATTTATTTATTTATTTATTTATTTATTTATTTATTTATGTACTCATTTAGTTACTTGTCTATTTATTTATTTATTTACTTATTTAGTTACTTGTCTACTTATTTATTTATTTATTTATTTATGTACTCATTTAGTTACTTGTCTATTTATTTATTTATTTAGTTATTTAGTTACTTGTCTACTTATTTATTTATTTATTTATGTACTCATTTACTTACTTGTCTACTTATTTATTTATTTACTTATTTAGTTACTTCTCTACTTTATTTATTTAATTATTTACTTATTTAGTTACTTGTCTACTTTATTTATTTATTTGCTTATTTAGTTACTTGTCTACTTATTTATTTATTAATTTACTTATTTAGTTGTCTACTTATTTATTTATTTATTTATTCATTTATTTTTCTTCCTCTTTTTTTCCATCAATTTTTTCTTTTATTTTGAATTATGTGACAACAAAAAAACATGCCATAGACAATCAGCATATAGCAGTGTGCATAAAAAAAAATACATGTAATAACCAAAATACAGGTTGTTAAATAATAACATTAATAATAATAATGCCAACAACAAAAAAAAACTGAAGAATAAACGACAGACATACTAAAACAACTAATCATATATATATATATATATATATATATTTCATACATACATACATACATACATACATACATACATACATACGTGCACATATATTTTACTTATTTACTTATTTAGTTACTTATCTACTTATTTTGTATTAAACGCTGACATATTGCAGTAAAAAAATATCACTGAAATTAACCTTAATTTTAAGCTTAAGCGCTTGGATTTATATTCTCTGAGGTATTTCCTCTGTATCCAGGAGTGTATGGCTGTGTATGCAGTCACCTGTTGAGAGTATTCGATCTGCACACACACACATGTCCCAGTGCTGATGCTGTTATTTGCGGAGCTGCATGATGTAGTTGTGTACAGTGTGTGTGTGTGTGTGTGTGTGTGTGTGTGTGTGTGTGTATATATAGATTCACAGCGTGCACCAGAGGTATTAGTGCAATAAAAACAAGCAGTTCTTGAAGGTCCGTTTTGGTGTGCAGGAGGTCGAGGCGAGTCTAATTAGGCGGTGTGGGATTTGGAGTGATTGCAGAAGAGTGTGTGTGTGTGTGTGTGTGTGTGTGTGTGTGTGTGTGTGTGTGTGTGTGTGTGTGTGTGTGTGTGTGTGTGTGTGTGTGTGTGTGTGTGTGTGTGTGTGTGTGTGTGAAGAGTGTGAAGGGCCACTCGACGCTGCTTTAAGAGGAACAGCGTCACGAGACTTCATTAAAGCAGATCCTCTGACGCTTCTGTCTGCTATTAACACACACACACACAAACACACACACACACACACACAGAACTCCACTATCATTATAGGACAAGACTGCAGATTTGTTGTTTTGCTGGAGATGCTTTTTGGTGGACTGCTAAGTGTTGTTGTGTCTCAAACATTTCAGATAAGAACAAAATAGTGGCAATATATGGGTGAAACAATGTTGTGTCATCATTTAATGTGACAGATGAATAATGAGACAACATCAGACTTTTTCTGAGCCGTACTTGATGAAATATATAAATTCATTCATTCTCTTTTCGGCTTAGTCCCTTTATTTATCAGGGGTCGTCACAGCGGAATGAACCCTCAACTTATCCAGAACACCGGGAAACATCCCTACACTCTCACATTCACACTCATACACTATGGCTAATTTAGTCCATCCAATTCCCCTATAGCGCATGTGTTTGGACTGCGGGGGAAACCGGAGCACCCGGAGGAAACCCACACCAACACGGGGAGAACATGCAAACTCCACACAGAAATGCCAACTGACCCAGCTGGGACTCGAACCAGCGACCTTCTTGCTGTGAGGCAATCGTGCTACAGTACCTACTGTGCCACAAATATATCAATTTATAATACTATATACAGTATATCTAAGTATATAATAATACAAAATATACAAAAATCCAAAATAAAAGCTTGTAAATACACGCATTCATCTATATGTTTGAGTAAATGTTTATTTATATTCATGAATACGGTATTTATTTTTCATAAAAATTATGTATACGTTTTATATGTACACAATATTTATAATCAGTATAAAGAGTACACACACAGCATGTAAATACAAACTTTTATTCTGGATGTGATTAACTGCAATAAATCATTTGACAGCACTTATATAATATATATTATATATACACTCACCGGCCACTTTATTAGGTACACCTTACTAGTACCGGGTTGGACCTCCTTTTGCCTTCAGAACTGCTTTAATCCTTCATGGCACAGATTCAGCAAGGTACTGGATTTTGCTCCATTTGTTGCAGATTTGTCGGCTGCACATCCATGATGCGAATCTCCAGTTCCACCACATCCCAAAGGTGCTCTATTGGATTGATTTCTGGTGACTGTGGGGGCCATTTGAGTACAGTGAACTCATTGTCATGTTCAAGAAACCAGTCTGAGATGATTCACGCTTTATGACATGGTTCGTTATCTTGCTGGAAGTAGCCATCAGAAGATGGAGACACTGTGGTCATAAAGGGATGGACATGGTCAGCAACAATACTCAGGTAGGCTGTGATGTTGACACGATGCTCAATTGGTACTAATGGACCCAAAGTGTGCCAAGAAAATATCCCCCACACCATTACACCACTACCACCAGCCTCAACCATTGATACAAGGCAGGATGGATCCATGCTTTCATGTTGTTGGTGCCAAATTCTGACCCGACCATCCGAATGTGGCAGCAGAAATGGAGACTCATCAGACCAGGCAACGTTTCTCCAATCTTCTATCGTCCAGTTTTGGTGAGCCTGTGTGAATTGTAGCCTGTTCTTAGCTGACAGGAGCGGCACCCAGTGTGGTCTTCTGCTGCTGTAGCCCATCCGCCTCAAGGTTGGACGTGTTGTGTGTTCAGAGATGCTCTTCTGCAGACCTCAGTTGTAACGAGTGCTTATTTGAGTTACTGTTGTCTTTCTATTAGCTGGAACCAGTCTGGCCATTCTCCTCAGACCTCTGGCATCAACAAGGCATCTGCGCCCACAGAACTGCCACTCACTGGATATTTTCTTATTTTCAGACCATTATCTGTAAACCCTAGAGATGATTGTGCGTGAAAATCCCAGTAGATCAGCAGTTTCTGAAATACTCAGACCAGCTCGCCTGGCACCAACAATCACTTAAATCCCCTTTCTTCCCCATTTTGATGCTCGGTTTGAACTGCAGCAGATCGTCTTGACCATGTCTACATGCCTAAATGCATTGAGTTGCTGCCATGTGATTAGTTGGTTAGAAATCTGCGTTAACAAGCAGTTGGGCAGGTGTACCTAATAAAGTGGCCGGTTTGTGTATATCAACATTTAGAATTTTCATATCACATTTTTTTCAGGCTTTTTTTCTGTATGTATGTATGTATGTGTGTGTGTGTGTGTGTGTGTGTGTGTGTGTGTGTATGTATACATTTTTACAGTACCTGTTTGAGTGTGTACGTGTGTGTGTGTGCATGCATTCACACTGTGTATGGACATATGTGTGAGTGTGTGTATGCATGTGTGTGTGTGTGTGTGTTGTGTGTACAGTATGCATCAGCTGTAGTTTATGTTGTATTTCTGGACTGGATTGAAGGCATATGGCTCCCCTTGCTCTGCTCCAGGAATGAGAGCTCTGTGTTTTCCTCCTCCAGCATTGAACATATTGCAGCTTTAATTCTGCTCTCCTCCTGAGAGACGTGGAGAAACAGCGGCACATTACTCTCTGTGTCTCTGCCACACCGTCAGCGCTCCAGAAAACACACTTCTCTGAGACTGTGCATGTGGATGTTGCTGCTCAGATGCTGCTTATGAAGGATCAAGTTCTTCTGAAACGCCTCAAGAGAAATTAAAATCAAAGCAGAGAAATCATACAGGACACGACAGCAGCTCAGATCTGTTGATCTGGGGAGAAACTGCTCATATTGAGCCCTTTGAGCAAGACTTTTGTAATTATTACAATAATTAAATAATAATTAAATAGTTAATTAAACAACATAAATACATTAAATTAATTTTTATTCATACTTTAATAATAATATTTCTAAAATAAATGCTGGCTTATTAAGTTGTTGGAGCAACACTTTCTATCTGCTGTATCTATACTTTTCTTTTGCTGTTATTAGTATTATTATTATAATCACTATTATTATTATTATTATTATTATTATTATTATTATTATTATTATTATTATTATTATCACTATTATTATTATCATCAGTATTATTATTATTGTTGTTGTTGTTGTCATCATCATCATCATCATTATTATTATTATTATTATTATACAATGTATTAATCATTAAATAAATATACAATTTAATTATGATAATTATTGCTATTTAAATAAAAATAAATTAATAAAATACCACCACCATCTTCACCAATGCTAAATAAAATACAAATTTATATACTTTATTAATAATGTTCAAATAATAAATCTGCTGATTTATTGATTTATTGATAGATTGATTGATTGAACACTATCTGTCTACTTTTATCTGTCTAATTTATTTAATAGTGCTGTTGTTGTTGTTGTTGTTGTTATTAAATAATTAATATATAAACAATATAATAAATATTAAAATATAATTATGATAATAATTATTGTTATTTAAATAAAAAAAAATATATATAAGTAAAACAATATCTATCTATCTATCTATCTATCTATCTATCTATCTATCTATCTATCTATCTATCTATCTATCTATCTATCTATCTATCTATCTATCTATCTATCTATCTATCTATCTATCTATCTATGATTTTTATCACTGTTGTCGTTGTTGTTGTTTTTATTATTATTATTATTATTATTAATAATAATAATAATATAACTAATATTGTTATTATATAAATAATATAACAATCATTAAATAAAAAATATAATTATGATAATAATTATTGATATTTAAATAAAATAAATAAACAAAATGCAATTTTATATACTTTATTAAATATATTTAAATAATAAATTTGCTGATTTATTGATTTGTTGGAGCAATACTATCTGTCTACTGTATCTATAATTTATTTACTGTTTTTCTCAGTGTCTCTGGTGCATTTCTCACTACACTATTTACATTTGCACAACAGTTAATGCATTTCTCAAAACAATTAGTCATTTGTGCACATCATAGTAGCAGTTTCTCATTCCCTCCAACAAATTGCAAATGCTTTTGGACATGCATCAATTGCTTTCATACAACTCTCTGCTGTTTGTAACATTATCATTTGCTTATGTCATGTCAGTCAAAATGAACTAAACTTGTGTCTGCTGAATAGTCATTCCATATAAAACTAATAGTCCTCATTTCATTACTGGAGTCTTTACATACAAACATGTTGAACTAGTTGTCCAAATCTGTCAAGAATAATTTTATTTTAAAAATGTTAAATCTTTTTTTTATGAAAATGTCTCCTAAATTGAATAATTTAATGAATGATTTACAGACCTGTGTATGTTGTAGGTTCAGTTTCAATATGTACTGCATTATTGTTTACAGTTGTGCACAGCTCTACCCAAAGGGAGTTTATGTTTGTTGTAAATAAGGGTGTGTTTATTCTTTTGCACAATGCTGTGAATAAATTAGAATTGCAAGGAGCAAATGCAGTAAACATGTGAAACATACATATTCAGTGTCTTGTACTCAGATACCTCACTAAATGCAGTGATGTCTAACTTTCTGTAGTTTTCAAATGGTTGTGCAAATAGTATATAGTGCTGTCTTTAGCATATTCAGGACGTGTCACCAAAATCTGACTTTTTTGCATTGAAAACAATGTACAGAGTAAATTTTCATAATGAAAACATGACAAAGCCATTTGACTATCTTGTTCATAAACAATGGTGTCAGGACTTTTCATCTTGATGACACTGACACTTTCATTGACATGAATACTTGCTTTTGAGGAATGAGCTCTCCATTTTGAGCAAGTGACACGCTTTGCAGGTTATCAGCTAGGTTTTGCAGTTTGTACTAATTGTTTTGAGAAATGCATTAACTGTTGTGCAAATGTAAATAGTGTTGTGAGAAAAGCACCAAAGCGACTAAAAAACTGTAATGTTGTTGTTGTTGTTGTTGTTGTTAAATAATTAATATATAAATAATATAATAAATATAGAAATATATTTATGATAATAATTATTGGTATTTAAAAAAAATAAATAAATTAAATGTATATGAAATGTAAATAAAATTAAATAAAGTAACTACAATTAAATAAAATTTATATTTTTAAAATGTAAATATTATAACAATATTTAAATAATAAATCAGCTGTTTTATTGTTTTTAGCAGGTTATATTTCTTTCTTTATTTGTCTTTCATCTATCAATCCATCCATTTTGCTATTTAAATAAAATAAATAAATAACACATAAAATATTTTATTAACATTATTTAAATAATTAATCTGCTGATTGATTGATTTGTTGGAGCAACTCTGTCTACTGTATCTATAATTTATTTAATGTTGTTGTTGTTAAATAATTAATATATAAATAATATAATAAATAAACAAATAGAATTATGATAATAATTATTGTTATTTAAATAAAATAAATAAATTAAATGTATATAAAATTAAATAAAGTTAAATACAATGTAAACATTTTAACAATATTTGAATAATAAATCAGCTGATTTATTGATTTGTTGGAGCTATTTTTTCTATGATTCATCGTTGTTGTTATTATTATTAAGGGCATCATGGTGGCGCAGTGAGTAGCACAATCACCTCTCAGCAAGAAGGTCGCTGGTTCGAGCCCTGGCTGCGTCAGTGGGCATTTCTGTGTGGAGTTTACTTGGGAAACACCCATGTTTTCCCCGTGTTGGCGTGGGTTTCCTCCGGGTGCTCCGGTTTCCCCCACAGCCCAAACACATGCGGTACAGCTGAATTGAATAATGTAAATTGGCCAAGAGTGAAAGAGTGTGTATGGGTGTTTCCCAGTGTTGGGTTGCTGCTGGAAGGGCATCCGCTGCATAAAACAAATGCTGGATAAGTTGGCGGTTCATTCCGCTATGAAACCCCTGATTAATAAAAGCACTAAGCTGAAAAGAAAATGAATGAATGAATAATAATTATTCTCATTATTATTCATTAACATGTAAAAACTGTATCTGCATTATCCTCCTGTTGTTGATCACACTAGACACAGTTAACTGGAATAGACAAAAGTGTTGTACTTTATGGCTGTCATGCAGATACCATTAATATAATCTATTCAGCCTGACAAAAGGATTGTTTTAAGCCTCTCAAATAGGGTTGAGAGCGGCCCGTCTTCACTTTCTAGAGGCTTAAACTTTCCATCAGTTGTGTGTGGCGGATTAAAGCAGGTTTGGAGCACGGCCGCAGTGAATTTGACTTGGGTAAAGCTTCTGTAAGCATCCATGTGTGAAATACACGGAGAGTCATATAGAGCAGGATTACAGCGCACAAACACGCACACAGACACACTCTTGAGGAGAGGAGAGCTACTGTAGACACTGGACAGCGTCTTCACCATCAAAAACAGTGAACTGCTGTCATGGGAATGTTATAATATTGATGATCATATATTGATGATTGACAGTTATATATTGATTATTGATTAAAGGCTCATACACAACAGGATGCTTTTCGTTTGCGTTTATCGTCAGCGTTTTTCCGTTACGTTTTTCCAGATTCAAACCCAAGCGATTTTTACTGGCGTCGAGCAGAAGAGTACGCAAAATCACTCCTTGATGTTAGATGGCGCTACACAACTTTAAGCTTCTGACACCCGCTTGTAACACAGAAGATGAAGAGAGAAAGTCGAGACGCTTGTTGTTAAAGTTACTGGCGATTCGAACAAGCATGGATGGTTCAAGTAGCAGCTCCAGCTCTAGCGATGATGAAATTATTATTGTTCACCAGCGCAATAAGCAGCTCCACGTTCATATCTCCTCTGGGCATCGTCTTCAATGTGTGCTCTCATTGACAGTTTTGCGCTTGAGCGCCTCCAGGTGCTGTTTACTGTAAATTCAGCACCTCCGTGCACGTGAACAAAAGTGGCAACCTGATTGGTGGAGAAGATTTTAGCGCGGCGCGTCAAAACAAAAAAACTAGCATGAGGCGTTCCTTAAAAAATGACACTTGACACACGGTCACATTGGTGCCCTTTCTTAGTCACGAGGCGTTAAATGCATTATAATCATTGTGATACTACAGCCATGTGTAATCTACTGGTTGTTTTAATTCAATTCAATTCATCTTTATTTGTATAGCGCTTATACAATGTAGATTGTGTCAAAGCAGCTTCACATGGAAGATTATAGTGAATTGAAACAGTGTCAGTTCAATTTTCAGAGATTAAGTTCAGTTCAGTTTAGCTCAGTTCAGTGTGGCTTAATAATCACTACTGAGTCCAAACACTGAAGAGCAAATCCATCGATGCGCAGCTCTACAGATCCGGAACCATGCAAGCCAGTGGCGACAGCGGCGAGGAAAAAACTTCACCAATTGGCGAAAGTGAAGATTTAAAAAAACCTCGAGAGAAACCTAGCTCAGTTGGGCATGACCATTTCCCCTATGGCCAAACGTCTTGTGCAGAGCTGCAGTCTAGGCGCAGGAAGCTGGACCTCAGCGAAGACTCGTCTGTCCTTGGAGCATCACAGGAGTCAGTCATGCTCTCACTCCATAATGACCACCACAGCAGCTGCTCAGGATACGGCCTGGTCCAAAAAACCTTGGGATCATCTCGGGTCTTGGATCGCGTCAGTGGCACTGCATAGTCTGAGGGCCTCGAGATGAGTATCCCCAGGTGGAAATACAGAATAAGGAGAATAATTAGCGTAGCTGCTGTTCATAGTGTATAAAAACAAGAAGCAAAATCATGTGTGGGGCACATCATGCGTCATACCGCTATGTACTGCACTGAGTGTATGCTTTGCTAAAAAGATAGGTCTTTAATCTAGTTTGAAGAGTGAGAGTGTGTCTGAGCCTCGGACATTATCAGGAAGGCTATTCCAGAGTTTAGGGGCCATAAATGAGAAGGCTCTGCCTTCGACTTTGATATTCTAGGTACTACCAGAAGCCTTGAGTTCTGAGATCGTAAAGAGCGGGTTGGGTTGTAGCGAGACAGGAGGTTGGTTAGATAAACAGGAGCTAGATTATTTAAAGCTTTATAGGTAAGGAGTAATATTTTAAATTCAATACGAAACTTAACAGGCAGCCAGTGTAAGGAGGATAAAATTGGGGTGATATGATCATATTTTCTAGATCTGGTAAGAACTCTGGCAGCTGCATTTTGCACTAGCTGGAGTTTGTTAATAGAGGATGCTGGGCAAACAGAGCATTACAGTAATCCAGCCTAGAAGTCATGAAAGCATGAACTAGCTTCTCTGCATCTGATATAGATAGCATACTTCGCAATTTAGCAATATTTCTCAGATGAAAGAAAGCAGTTTTTGTGACATGGGATATAAGATTTTTGAAAGTTAAATTGCTGTCTAATATGACACCCAGATCTTTTATAGTAGAGCTAACGCTAACTTTGTATCCCTCTAGTTGCAGGTCCAGTTGTGAGAACTGCTGTGTACAGGATTTAGGCCCAATAAGTAATAATTCTGTTTTGTCTGAGTTTAAAAGAAGAAAATTGTTGGTCATCCAGTCTTTAACATCTTTGATACACTCGGTTAGCTTAGACAGTTCAGACATCTCATCAAGTTTAGTTGAAATGTATAATTGAGTATCGTCTGCATAGCAATGAAAGTTTTAAGAGTTAGAGAAATTTGTATGTAAACATTGTACCATTGTCTTTAACAATGTCTGTGAACCCTTCCTTGGGATCCTTTTGCTCACATTGGGATCCATTTTGCACACTTTATTAGGCACACCTTACTAGTACTAGGTTGGACCCCCTTTTGCCTTCAGAACTGCCTTAATCCTTAATGGCATAGATTCCTCAGAGATTTTGTTCCATATTGACATGATAGCATCACGCAGTTGCTGCAGATTTGTCAGCTGCACATCCATGATGCAAATCTCGCATTCCACCACATCCCAGAATTGCTCTATTGGATTGAGTTCTGGTGACTGTGGAGGCCATTTGAGTACAGTGAACTCATTGTCATGTTCAAGAAACCAGTCTGAGATGATTCACGCCTTATGACATGGTGCGTTATCCTGCTGGAAGTAGCTATCAGAACTGTGGCGTTGACACAATGCTCAATTGGTACTAATGGGCCCAAAGTGTGCCAAGAAAATATCCCCCACACCATTACACCACCACTATACAGTATATATATATATATATATTAGGGGTGTGACAAGAAACTTACTCCACGAGATTGGGTTCACGAGAATGAAACAAGACAAGATTTTAATACAATTTTTTTGGAATCCTCAATATATTCAACTGAAGAAAAAAAATCACAAAATATAAAACAATTTAGGTGCTTTCTTTAAATCAACTTGCAATGAATGTTATTTTACTTCTATTTTAATGAATTATGCCATAAAAGACATGCAAACACTGCAAAATATTTTGCTATAAACTGACTGGACAAACTCTGAGCTACTGGATGAGAGTATGAAGTATGGACTAATAGGAGAGAGCTGCTTTAATGGAATTTGATACCACACGCCGAATAAAAAGAAAACTTCAGGGTTTTTTTTTTCGGATGGCATAAATGATGACTATGATGTGTGTGTATCTCCAGAAGTTCACTGTGTGTATTCGTGCACTCGGAGGAGATGTGTGTGTCTGTTAGTGGTGTAATGGATCACAAATTTTACGGTTCGGATCACAGTACGGTTTTTGAGTCACGGATCGGACCATTTTTTCGATCAGCAAAAATTGAGGAACCAAATGTCATTTTTTTCCATTCATACAAAAAATATTACTGCAAAAACCATTGGTTTTAACAAACAGAACTTCGGGTACTTTCACACCTGCCTTATTTAGTTCGGTTGAATCGCACTAGAGTTTGTTTTCCCTCTTGGTGCGGTTCGTTTGGGCAGGTGAGAACGTAGCAATCACACTCAGGTGCGCACCAAAAGCACACCAAAAAGGAGCGGTTAGTTTGTGGTGAGAACGTGATCCAAACTAAAACAGACCCAGCCGAAAAAAGTACTGCGCCTTTTTGGACTAATCCAGCTGCCATAGTGCGATGCGCTGTCTTATGGGGTTTGGAGGAAAAATATTTGTTGACAGCGCTTTACCAACAGTTTTAAACGGAGAGAAAGAGAGAGAAACATTACCTGATGGATCATTGGTGATATTTCCGAAAGATGACCATGTCGCAGTTTAGCTAAATTATTTCACGCCTTCTCCTAATGCTTTCGCCGATTGCAATGCATTAAAACATTGTTTTCCAGCCCCAGCCGCCCTTCATTCTCGAAATGTATAGTTTGTCTAAAGGGATGCATACAAACTACATAGTATACTATGACCAGGGATACTGCGTCAGCCAGCGCAGCGACATTGTGTGTCTGCCGGTTTGTTTATTTGCGGTAGTTCCACGTGAATTCTGACCAATTGAAAAGCAGTTTAGGAAATACGTTCAATAACATCTGGCCAGTGAGTGATGTAGATTTTGTCACATGACTGCATTTTGGTTCGTTTCAGCTGGTTCAGACCAAAGCAGTCAGTGTGGTGTGAAAGGGACCCAAAACGGCAGAAAAATGCTACAATCTATCATTTGTTGCCTTTGTTCCGGACCAAATGAACCGAACCACATATGTGAAAGCACCCTTAGAACCTGTAATTAAAAAAAAGTGAATCAAGAAAGAACCAGCTGAAAAAAGGAAAATATTCATTACGATAAATGATCTTTGCTACTGTTGCTGATAATGCTAAATATAGAAATCTAACATCTTGTACAACAGATCATATTTATTTTCAATTGATGCTTCAACAATTCACCCATAAAACTTCATGTTTCATTATAGGAGGATCATTTTTTGAAACCTATTCATTGACATCATTTTGATGTTTGTTTGTTGCCACCCAGTGGTTACACAATGTAATTGCTACAACATTCACCATCGTTAAGTTCCATTAAACAGGGATTTTAATCTTTACCATAAACATCAGCGTTTATATCTGAACGATAGACTGCTCTCCCAGTACTTTTGTGTTATTTAATTGTTTGTAACTCACTAAAAAAGTGTAAAAACTGAATCTCTCTCTATCAAACACAGATTTTAATGCAGCACTTTGAAGTATTAATAAACACATGCAAATCATTATCATTTATCATTCATGTTGCGCGGGTTTGAATTGAGAGGTCTCAATCACAACTTTAGGTCCCACCACAACTTTTTCCGCCAGCATTATATTTACAGGGAAGCCAAAATGCTAAATTCACCCTCATGCTCCATCATAACATCACAACACACTCATAGCCCAAGATCTCATCACATCCCTAATATATATATATATAAATTCAGAGGAAATATAACAGCTGTACAGTATATGCTCCCTTCAGATGCAATCACAGTGGAATATCCTGCTGAGTCCACTTTGTAGGGCACTTATTGGTAATCTAGAATCAATGTGAAAAGAGTGAAAGTGAAAAGAGAAATGTAAAGCATGACGGGAGGGAGGAAGAGGATGTATAAATGAAGACAGAATCAGTGCGGTCGCGACTCCAGCATCAAAAGCACAACACACTCTGGTGATAAACGGCTGTCAGACGGAGAAATGAAAGCAGACGACAGGCGCGGGGTCAGAGGAAGTGTTGTTCATTATCTGAGCTCTGCTTTCTGAGGATTTACTCCTTTGATAAGCCGGCTGTGGATCCTGTGGGTCATGGACAGATCGCAGGACGCTCTTTTCACAGTGATCACGCTGAAAACACTGACAATCAGCAGCGTTACAGACCCGCAAAGAGTTTAGCAGAGATTAGTGATGGAAATACATATTACTAAGCTGTTTTATAAGCAAACACGCTGGAACTAGTTTGAGGGGCATTTACACGACTGCATGCTCAGCTCAAACTTTGATGAAAACATTTTAGTTGTTCACACTGCACACAAGTGCTTTTCTTATTAGGATATTTGTCTTGTTTAATCTCTTGTGGATTAGCAATCAGTATAACTCACCTACATGCAGTCATTGACCGATGATTATATATATATATATATTATATATATATATATATATATATATATATATATATATATATATATATATATATATATATATATATTTTTTACAGTTTATCCATATTTCCCTATTGTTTTTCAATCTATCAAACATATTTAATTTGATCTAAATTCATTTCATTTAGATGTGTAAATCATTGGATGCCTTAAAATCTAACTTAAAGACTTATTTTTACTCTCTTGTATTTGAGTGATGCATGCATGTTATTTCTTATCTGTATTTTAGTATTAAATATATATTTCCTTGTCTTATATTTTTAATACAAGTTAATTTTTTTTATTAAATATATTATTTAATTGTAAAGCACTATATGGTTATGTAATATTGTGCTCTATAAATAAAGTTTGCCTTGCCTTTGTTCTGGAGATAATCGAAAAATATTGCTTAAGGGGGCTAATAATAGAAAAACTGCTTTTATTCTAGCTGAAATAAAACAAGTAAGACTTTCTCCAGAAGAAAACATATTATAGGAAATACTGTGGAAAATGTATTGCTCTGGTAAACATCATTTGGGAAATATTAAAAAAAAAAAAATGACAGGAGGGCGAATAGTTTTGACTTCAGATGCACATATAGGGTAGTATACTGTATATAATATATATATATATATACCCAGGGATTCTCAACCGGTGGGCTGCAGCTCACTAGTGGGCCTCAGCAATCCTGCATCTGGGCCGCGAGATAGCTTAAAATGAACTAAATGATTGTACTATAGTTATTTGATTTCATTATTTAATGCGTTTTATATTAAAAAGATTGTTGTAATGGCATTGTTCTGTTATTGATGACT
>CAIGQS010000598.1:0-20145 GCA_903798195.1 Danio kyathit | reverse complement strand
TACACTGTATTAAAAGTTTATGATGGTCCAGGATCAACATTAGTGAATTTACACTGTATTAAATGTTTATGATGGTCCAGGATCAACATTAGTGAATTTACACTGTATTAAAAGTTTATGATGGTCCAGGATCAACATTAGTGAATTTACACTGTATTAAAAGTTTATGATGGTCCAGGATCAACATTAGTGAATTTACACTGTATTAAAATGTTTTGATGGTCCAGGATCAACATTAGTGAATTTACACTGTATAAAAGTTTATGATGGTCCAGGATCATCATTAGTGAATTTACACTGTATTAAATGTTTATGATGGTCCAGGATCAACATTAGTGAATTTACACTGTATTAAAAGTTTATGATGGTCCAGGATCAACATTAGTGAATTTACACTGTATTAAAAGTTTATGATGGTCCAGGATCAACATTAGTGAATTTACACTGTATTAAAAGTTTATGATGGTCCAGGATCAACATTAGTGAATTTACACTGTATTAAAATGTTTTGATGGTCCAGAATCAACATTAGTGAATTTACACTGTATAAAAAGTTTATGATGGTCCAGGATCATCATTAGTGAATTTACACTGTATTAAATGTTTATGATGGTCCAGGATCAACATTAGTGAATTTACACTGTATTAAAAGTTTATGATGGTCCAGGATCAACATTAGTGAATTTACACTGTTTTAAATGTTTATGATGGTCCAGGATCAACATTAGTGAATTTACACTGTATAAAAAGTTTATGATGGTCCAGGATCAACATTAGTGAATTTACACTGTATTAAATGTTTTGATGGTCCAGGATCAACATTAGTGAATTTACACTGTATAAAAGTTTATGATGGTCCAGGATCATCATTAGTGAATTTACACTGTATTAAATGTTTATGATGGTCCAGGATCAACATTAGTGAATTTACACTGTATTAAAAGTTTATGATGGTCCAGGATCAACATTAGTGAATTTACACTGTTTTAAATGTTTATGATGGTCCAGGATCAACATTAGTGAATTTACACTGTATAAAAAGTTTATGATGGTCCAGGATCAACATTAGTGAATTTACACTGTATTAAAAGTTTATGATGGTCCAGGATCAACATTAGTGAATTTACACTATTTTAAATGTTTATGATGGTCCAGGATCAACATTAGTGAATTTACACTATATTAAATGTTTATGATGGTCCAGGATCAACATTAGTGAATTTACACTGTATTAAAAGTTTATGATGGTCCAGGATCAGCATTAGTGAATTTACACTGTATTAAAAGTTTATGATGGTCCAGGATCAACATTAGTGAATTTACACTGTATAAAAAGTTTATGATGGTCCAGGATCAACATTAGTGAATTTACACTGTATTAAAATGTTTTGATGGTCCAGGATCAACATTAGTGAATTTACACTGTATAAAAAGATTATGATGGTCCAGGATCAACAATAGTGAATTTACACTGTATTAAATGTTTATGATGGTCCAGGATCAAAATTAGTGAATTTACACTGTATTAAAAGTTTATGATGGTCCAGGATCAACGTTAGTGAATTTACACTATATTAAATGTTTATGATGGTCCAGGATCAACATTAGTGAATTTACACTATATTAAATGTTTATGATGGTCCAGGATCAACATTAGTGAATTTACACTGTATAAAAAGTTTATGATGGTCCAGGATCAACATTGGTGAATTTACACTGTTTTAAATGTTTATGATGGTCCAGGATCAACATTAGTGAATTTACACTGTATTAAATGTTTATGATGGTCCAGGATCAACAATAGTGAATTTACACTGTATTAAAAGTTTATGATGGTCCAGGATCAACATTAATGAATTTACACTATATTAAATGTTTATGATGGTCCAGGATCAACATTAGTGAATTTACACTGTTTTAAATGTTTATGATGGTCCAGGATCAACATTAGTGAATTTACACTGTTTTAAATGTTTATGATGGTCCAGGATCAACAATAGTGAATTTACACTGTATTAAAAGTTTATGATGGTCCAGGACCAACATTAGTGAATTTACACTGTATTAAAATGTTTTGATGGTCCAGGATCAACATTAGTGAATTTACACTGTATAAAAAGTTTATGATGGTCCAGGATCAACATTAGTGAATTTACACTGTATTAAATGTTTATGATGGTCCAGGATCAACATTAGTGAATTTACACTGTATTAAAAGTTTATGATGGTCCAGGATCAACATTAGTGAATTTACACTGTTTTAAATGTTTATGATGGTCCAGGATCAACATTAGTGAATTTACACTGTTTTAAATGTTTATGATGGTCCAGGATCAACATTAGTGAATTTACACTGTATTAAAAGTTTATGATGGTCCAGGATCAACATTAGTGAATTAACACTATATTAAATGTTTATGATGGTCCAGGATCAACATTAGTGAATTTACACTATATTAAATGTTTATGATGGTCCAGGATCAACATTAGTGAATTTACACTGTATTAAATGTTTATGATGGTCCAGGATCAGCATTAGTGAATTTACACTGTATTAAAAGTTTATGATGGTCCAGGATCAACATTAGTGAATTTACACTGTATTAAAAGTTTATGATGGTCCAGGATCAACATTAGTGAATTTACACTGTATTAAATGTTTATGATGGTCCAGGATCTACACTGGTGAACTCAAATTAAACAAATTAGCAATCCCAATAGCCTAGTGGTAAAGTGCACTGACTTCTGATCCTAATTTGCTCGCGAAGACCAGTGTTCGATTCCCACCTCAACGTCTCATTCTTAAACTTCCTCTCTCTCTCTGCTCTACAAGTATTGGTAACCCATTAGTCCAACATAATAAAGGTGAAATAACTCTAAAAATATTTATTTTAAAAAAAACTGTATTAAAAACATGACAATGGTCCAGGATCAACATTAGTGAATTTACACTGTTTTAAATGTTTATGATGGTCCAGGATCAACATTAGTAAATTTACACTATATTAAAAGTTTATGATGGTCCAGGTTCAACATTAGTGGATTTACACTGTATTAAAATGTTTTGATGGTCCAGGATCAACATTAGTGAATTTACACTGTATTAAAAGTTTATGATGGTCCAGGATCAACATTAGTGAATTTACACTGTATAAAAGTTTATGATGGTCCAGGATCAACATTAGTGAATTTACACTGTATTAAATGTTTATGATGGTCCAGGATCAACATTAGTGAATTTACACTGTATTAAAAGTTTATGATGGTCCAGGATCAACATTAGTGAATTTACACTGTATTAAATGTTTATGATGGTCCAGGATCAACATTAGTGAATTTACACTGTTTAAATGTTTATGATGGTCCAGGATCAACATTAGTGAATTTACACTGTATTAAAAGTTTATGATGGTCCAGGATCAACATTAGTGAATTAACACTATATTAAATGTTTATGATGGTCCAGGATCAACATTAGTGAATTTACACTATATTAAATGTTTATGATGGTCCAGGATCAACATTAGTGAATTTACACTGTATTAAAAGTTTATGATGGTCCAGGATCAACATTAGTGAATTTACACTGTATTAAATGTTTATGATGGTCCAGGATCAGCATTAGTGAATTTACACTGTATTAAAAGTTTATGATGGTCCAGGATCAACATTAGTGAATTTACTCTGTATTAAATGTTTATGATGGTCCAGGATCAACATTAGTGAATTTACACTGTATTAAATGTTTATGATGGTCCAGGATCAACATTAGTGAATTTACACTGTATTAAATGTTTATGATGGTCCAGGATCAGCATTAGTGAATTTACACTGTATTAAAAGTTTATGATGGTCCAGGATCAACATTAGTGAATTTACACTGTATTAAAATGTTTATGATGGTCCAGGATCAACATTAGTGAATTTACACTGTATTAAATGTTTATGATGGTCCAGGATCAACATTAGTGAATTTACACTGTATTAAAATGTTTATGATGGTCCAGGATCAACATTAGTGAATTTACACTGTATTAAAGTTTATGATGGTCCAGGATCAACATTAGTGAATTTACACTGTATTAAAAGTTTATGATGGTCCAGGATCAACATTAGTGAATTTACACTGTATTAAATGTTTATGATGGTCCAGGATCAACATTAGTGAATTTACACTGTATTAAAAGTTTATGATGGTCCAGGATCAACATTAGTGAATTTACACTGTTTTAAATGTTTATGATGGTCCAGGATCAACATTAGTGAATTTACACTGTATAAAATTTTATGATGGTCCAGGATCAACATTAGTGAATTTACACTGTATTAAAAGTTTATGATGGTCCAGGATCAACATTAGTGAATTTACACTGTATTAAAATGTTTTGATGGTCCAGGATCAACATTAGTGAATTTACACTGTATTATATGTTTATGATGGTCCAGGATCAACATTAGTGAATTTACACTGTATTAAAATGTTTTGATGGTCCAGGATCAACAATAGTGAATTTACACTGTATTAAAAGTTTATGATGGTCTAGGATCAACATTAGTGAATTTACACTGTATAAAAAGTTTATGATGGTCCAGGATCATCATTAGTGAATTTACACTGTATTAAATGTTTATGATGGTCCAGGATCAACATTAGTGAATTTACACTGTATTAAAAGTTTATGATGGTCCAGGATCAACATTAGTGAATTTACACTGTTTTAAATGTTTATGATGGTCCAGGATCAACATTAGTGAATTTACACTGTATTAAAATGTTTTGATGGTCCAGGATCAACATTACTTAATTTTCACTGTTTTAAATGTTTATGATGATCCAGGATCAACATTAGTGAATTTACACTGTATTATATGTTTATGATGGTCCAGGATCAACATTAGTGAATTTACACTGTATTAAAATGTTTTGATGGTCCAGAATCAACATTAGTGAATTTACACTGTATAAAAAGTTTATGATGGTCCAGGATCAACATTAGTGAATTTACACTGTATTAAATGTTTATGATGGTCCAGGATCAACATTAGTGAATTTACACTGTATTAAAATGTTTTGATGGTCCAGGATCAACATTAGTGAATTTACACTGTATTAAATGTTTATGATGGTCCAGGATCAACATTAGTGAATTTACACTGTATTAAAAGTTTATGATGGTCCAGGATCAACATTAGTGAATTTACACTGTATTAAAAGTTTATGATGGTCCAGGATCAACATTAGTGAATTTACACTGTATTAAAAGTTTATGATGGTCCAGGATCAACATTAGTGAATTTACACTGTATTAAAATGTTTATGATGGTCCAGGATCAACATTAGTGAATTTACACTGTATTAAAAGTTTATGATGGTCCAGGATCAACATTAGTGAATTTACACTGTATTAAATGTTTATGATGGTCCAGGATCAACATTAGTGAATTTACACTGTATTAAAAGTTTATGATGGTCCAGGATCAACATTAGTGAATTTACACTGTATTAAATGTTTATGATGGTCCAGGATCAACATTAGTGAATTTACACTGTATTAAAAGTTTATGATGGTCCAGGATCAACATTAGTGAATTTACACTGTATTAAAAGTTTATGATGGTCCAGGATCAACATTAGTGAATTTACACTGTATTAAAAGTTTATGATGGTCCAGGATCAACATTAGTGAATTTACACTGTATTAAAATGTTTTGATGGTCCAGGATCAACATTAGTGAATTTACACTGTATAAAAGTTTATGATGGTCCAGGATCAACATTAGTGAATTTACACTGTATTAAATGTTTATGATGGTCCAGGATCAACATTAGTGAATTTACACTCTATTAAAAGTTTATGATGGTCCAGGATCAACATTAGTGAATTTACACTGTTTTAAATGTTTATGATGGTCCAGAATCAACATTAGTGAATTTACACTGTATAAAAGTTTATGATGGTCCAGGATCAACATTAGTGAATTTACACTGTATTAAAAGTTTATGATGGTCCAGGATCAACATTAGTGAATTTACACTGTATTAAAATGTTTTGATGGTCCAGGATCAACATTAGTGAATTTACACTGTATTAAAAGTTTATGATGGTCCAGGATCATCATTAGTGAATTTACACTGTATTAAATGTTTATGATGGTCCAGGATCAACATTAGTGAATTTACACTGTATTAAAAGTTTATGATAGTCCAGGATCAAAATTAGTGAATTTACACTGTTTTAAATGTTTATGATGGTCCAGGATCAACATTAGTGAATTTACACTGTATTAAAAGTTTATGATGGTCCAGGATCAACATTAGTGAATTTACACTTTATTAAAATGTTTTGATGGTCCAGGATCAACATTAGTGAATTTACACTGTATTAAAAGTTTATGATGGTCCAGGATCAACATTACTTAATTTACACTGTATTAAAATGTTTTGATGCTCCAGGATCAACATTACTTAATTTTCACTGTTTTAAATGTTTATGTTACAGGTCCCGGCCGCGGAACTCGTAGGCAGATTAAAAGTGCCTGAATTATCAGGAGAAGCAAAATCACATTGAGACTTCAGTGTCTTTCCCCAGGCGCAGCTTAGTAGCATCTGAAGTAAACACAACGAGTATCGCCATGGTAACCCACAGCTCATGCTTTCTCAACTGCTGATGTTATTTTGTTTCAAACACAGTCATTAGTAGTGATAATACATGACTTTTAACAGTATATAAATAAATAAATAAATAAATAGATACATTAATAAGAAACAAACATTACTATTGTGGATACACAATGGTGTATCACACACTCCCCAACAAAGAAAAGATGGCTCCTGCCAGTATATTCTCTCATCATAACACCTTTTATCCTTAATCTTTTAATACCCTATTGTCATAGGAGCTACCCAAAATGGAAATGTGACTTGTGGCGTAAGGAAGGAAAATGGTGTACTAGCGTAGGGTGTAAGGTAAGGTGTAGTTTGGTAGGATGGTAACCCCCAATGTGGTGTCTGATTCATCTCATAAGTCTCTAAACTGTTTACTGTCGGGTATGACTGAATTTCTGGCTGACCTAGCATTTCATAAGTTAATCTAGATGTGGGTCTTCTGTCACGTGTGGATCTTCGGACTTGGCTTGTTTGGTTAGTTTCCTCTGAAGTCAAGGTAGGTATTTTAAGAGTCTCTTGCTTAGGTGTATCATCTTTGTAGATCTGACTACATTCTCCTTCAACTTGTTCTTTTTCTTTTTCAGATTGTCCTGCCAGTGTCTCTGCCCATGTCATTTGTCTTTCACAGGTAAGTTCACTCTCATTAGGAAGATTACAGGTAAACCTCTCATTTTCTATACGTTGTTCTTCCCGAATCTCTGTCCGTTTTCTTAATCTCTCTTTTTCAGGTTGTTCACAAGATTGTTGTCGCAAAGGATGACAGGTAGGTTTCTTATTCTCTCTAGGTTGTGTTCTCCAATGTCTTTGTCTTTCTCTTTCAGGTTGCACATGGTGTTGTCGTCGTGGAGGATCACAGGTAGGTTTCTCAGCTGGTTGGTTAATGATGAGTCTTTGGTTGCTCTCTTGTGTTTGTCGTGCCCTTAACCAATAGTAGTTCTCATCATCCTGATTCTCATCACTATCAGACTCAAAGGGTGATCTTGTCTCATCATTTTGTTTTGTTTGTTTTCTTTTTGTTCTCGGTTTAGATGCTTCCTCTGGGATTTCTACTGGTAAGTCATTAACTTGATGCAGCAGATTCCTGTGCAAAACTCTTGATTTTGAGCTGTCCATCTCTGCAACCACTCGGTAGACTGGTCCATCATTTATTTGCTCTTTGACAACGTATACAGTTTGCTCCCAATATGATCTCAATTTTCCTGGTCCACCTCTCTCATTTAGGTTTCTCACGAGTACTCTGTCACCAGGCTGAAGGACAACTCCTCTGGACTTTCTATCATAGTACACTTTTCCTCTGGCACTTGAGTTATTACTGTTCTCTGAAGCGATTCTGTAAGCTTCTGCCATTCTCTTTGCCCACTGTTTAGCATATCCTCTTGGATCATTGCTTTTCTCTTCGTTAGTCGCTTTGAACACAAGATCAATGGGTAATCGTGGGTGTCGTCCATAGAGTAAGTAAAATGGTGAGTATCCTGTTGCTTCATGTCGTGTGCAATTGTATGCATGCACAATCTGTGGTAAATGTTCTTTCCATTTTTCCTTTTCCTTCTCTGCCAGTGTTCTCATCATCTGGAGTAGTGTTCTGTTAAACCTCTCAGCAGGATTGCCCTGAGGGTGATATGGAGAAGTTCTTGAATGGCTCATTCCTGAGAGTTGGTGCAAAGTTTTGAATAGGTCATTCTCAAATTCTCTACCCTGATCATGATGTAGTTTAGTTGGAAATCCAAACCGGAGAATGAAGTCGTTGAAAATTCTTTCTGCTGCTGTTCTTCCAGACCTATTTTTAGTTGCATATGCCTGAGCAAATCTTGTGAAATGATCCACCAGGACTAGTATATATTCATAACCCCCTCTGCTACGTTCCAAATGAAGATAGTCTATTGATACTAATTCAAATGGGGAGCTAGTACTTATACTACCCATTGGAGCTCTCTCAGGTAATGCTGGCCTTTTCTGTTTGATGCAAGGACATTTTCGTGTAACATATATCTCGATGTCTTTCTTCATGAATGGCCAAAAGAATCGGTCTCTTGCAAGGTTTACTACTCTCTCTACTCCCACATGACCCATGTCATCATGTAAGTGCTGGAATACTAACTGCTTGTATTGAGCTGGTAGAACAAATTGACGTCGTTGCTCAGTTCTCCTGTACAATAATCCATTATCTAGGTGTAGTCTTGACCATTCGTGCATTAGTTTCTTTGCAGGTCCACTGGCTCTTTGCCTCATGTCATTAGTAATACTTGCATTGGACACTTTCATCCTAATAATCTCACCAATAGCTGGGTCCAGTCTCTGTGCCTTCTGTAGTTCATTATGACTTAGCTTTCCTAAGACTTCACCAGCATCATTGTCCAGTTGTTCGTCCTGAGCCTGGTTAAGAGCAGCAACCCAAGCAACATCTTTTTGTTCAGCAGCCTTAGTGCCCTCCCATGTGGTTTTGACAATCTCACTAGATAACTCTTCTGTGCACTCTGTGATGTACTGGTTGATGTTCAGTGGGCACCGGGAAAGAATGTCTGCATCCACATTCACCTTCCCAGGTCTGTACTTAATATCAAACCTGAAATCAGACAGTTCTCCAACCCATCTATACCCCACAGCGTTTAGTTTGGCAGTACTCATTATGTAGGTCAGAGGGTTGTTGTCTGTATAAACTGTGAAGTGTGGGGCATAAAATAGGTAGTCCCGAAACTTTTCACAGATTGCCCACTTAAGTGCAAGGAATTCAAGCTTCCCTGAATGGAGTCTGTAATTCTGTTCTGCCGGTGTCAATGTCCTTGATCCATATCCGATGACTCTCATTTTTCCAACTTGCCGTTGATAAAGTACAGCCCCAAGTCCCTTTTCTGAGGCGTCTGTATGAAGTGTGTAAGGCAGGTCAAAATCAGGATACGCAAGGATAGGTGGAGTAGTCAAAGCTTCAACTAGTCTGCACAGTATCTTTTGATGTTCTTCCTTCCACTCAATAGGTGTTCGTGATGGTAGTTGAACATTCTTTTTCCATCTGCCTTAGATTTTGTTTTTATAGGCTCTGTCCCTCGTTTCACTTGCAAAAGATCATATATGGGCTTGGCAATGCGAGAGAAATCCTGAACATAAGATCTATAGTAACTGAGAAATCCCAACATCCTTCGGACTTCTCCTACTGTGGTGGGTTTCTTTGCTTTCAGGGCTTGTACAGCATCCAAATCTTTGGGGTCTATCCTGACTCCTTCAGCACTGACCAGTCGTCCAACGTATCTTACTTCGTTTTTGAACATTTCGCATTTGGTTGGTCTTAGCTTAACTCCATGTCTTTGTAAAGCTTGCAACACTTTTCGTAGTCCTTCCACATGTTCTTCAAACGTTTTTGCGTAGCATAAGATACCGTCAAGGTATGGGATACAACATTCATCACGCAGGGAGTCCAGCATCTCTTCCATACTTCGTTGAAAGGCAGCAGGCGCATTAGTTAAGCCAAACGGAATGCGTACCCACTCATAAAGACCCCAAGGAGTAATGAAAGCAGTCAGATGTCGTGATCCCTCTGCAATAAAGCCTTGGTGATAAGCTTTTCCTTGATCTAAAATCGAGAACCAGCTATACCCTCCCAACGTGTCAGTAAGGTCTTGAATGCGAGGCAAAGGATGCCTGTCAGGAACAGTTTTCTTGTTAAGTAGTCTATAATCAACACAAAGTCTAAGTGTTCCATCCTTCTTTCTGACGCAAACTACCGGTGCAGAGTAAGGGGACTTTGACTTCACAATCCAACCTCTGGCCAAGAGATCTTGGATGTACTCTTTTACTTCTTTATGTAGTGGCTTAGGAACTGAGGAGTATGCTCTCTGGACAGGAATGGTGTCAATCAGGTTGATAGACATCTGCAAACTTGGGACACAACCCACGTCTTCATCATTGCGTGCAAATGCCCCAGACTCTTCGTATAACATTCTCTTTGCTATCCTTTGTTGGTCCTCAGTCAAGTGACTTAAATCCACAGATGGGTCCCAATGATCTGATACTGTAATCTTTTTGTTGTCAGTTCCTCCTTGTATCTCTGTACTGTTAACGTCCACATGGACTGGTTCTGTTATTTGGTCAGTCTCCACAATTTTTTTAATGGGCTGTATACTACCGATTGTCATTCGTCGTGGTAAGGTAATGTCATAACTGGTATGGTTTCCTATTGGAATGTTAATGAACGGCCTTTGTCTCCCACATACTTCCAGTAACCCATCTCCAATGTCAAGTCGTTCAAGCTGTGGGTTGTCTACATTAGATTCGAACAAGATGGTAGGCTCAAACAGGTCAAAATCTACAGGTATTTGACATTTTACATGTGCCAGTTGACCCGAAGGAATAACAACATCCTGACATCCAACTTTGACAATGGTCTCAGTGTCACAAGATGGCTTTTGTGTCTGTATAAAGTTTACAATCACTTCAGCCTGATCATCTCCAATCTCCATCGCTCCCATTAGCAGAGTAGCAATTGTTGTAAGAACATTTGCACCATTTGTCTGTCCTTTGACCAACTGTTCAATGACATTAAATCCCAGGAGAGGTCGCTCAAGGGCCATTTTACCCACCAGGAAAGGAACTTGAACTGCTAACTGTGGGTCACTGTTGCCAGGAAGGTTTACTGTAGCCTCAACCCACCCATCAAATGGTAATACGTCTCCATTAACAGCCAAGACATGAAGAGGTTTGGACCCCATTAAGTCGCTCAGAGGTCGCAAGTGCTGATCAGGTAAGTAAGTTCTTTTCCAGGCTTGATCAATAATACTGACTTGAGCACCTGTGTCAAGTAGGGCAGTTACAGCATAACCATTGAAGTTGCACTTTAACAAACATTTGCTTCCAATTAGCTCTGCTACTCTGTTCTGTGTTGAGTTTGTCTTTCTAGACATGTTGGAGCAGGCTGCACTGTTTGCATTGGCTTCACAAGCTCCATTCTCTGGTGACCTTCCTCCATTTGATGATCTCAGCTCAGCAGACTGGTACATATTCCTGGTACCCCTTGTCCTTTTACCACAACCAATAGCCCTGTGCCCTTTTTCTCCACAGATGAAGCAATGATTGCATGAGCTGTTATTCTCCTCTATACACGTTGGGCACCCATATGGCCCTCCTCTTCTCACTGACATTGGTCTGTGTATAGCATGTGAGCCAACTCCCATCTGTGCAGAGCAGTGACATGGTTCTTTAGCTTGTTTCAATTTGTTGATTGTACTTTGTAAAGCTTCTACTTGAGCGCTTAGTTCTTGTATGGTCTTTGTCCTGCTTTTTTTCTGCATTTTTGAGTTTGATTCACTCTCGTTGGACTCTGAGTCAATTTGTGCACTGTGAGCTTGAGTCTGTCTTCGCTGTATGGCTTGACCTAATCGTCGTTGGCGTTCATTTTCCTCGCTTGAGATCTTTGTCACTTGTTTCAGCAGCGCTTCATCAGTTACTGTGTGATCTGTGAGCAAAGGTTTCAGTTCACTTCTGATGTCACTGTACTTGGGAAGAAAACCTTGATGGATGGTACGCAGGAACACATTCTGAACTGTTCGTGGTTCATATTCAATGTGAGTGTTGCTCTGTTTGGATGCAAAAATTACTTTTTGTTTTAGGCCAATTACTCGATATAGAAACTGTTGTGGAGTTTCATGTTCTCGTTGTCTTGTGCTCATTAATTCCTGAAATAGCTCACTACTGCCTTTTTCACTTAAATTTGATTGTAGGAAACTTTTTAGCTCTAATACAGTTAGATCATCTTTATTGATGAGCATTTCTTTGAACTGTCCTGGTTTAACTATTCGCAGGACGGCCTGAATGATCTCACTCTCTGAGTAATTCATCTTGATGCCTTCATCAATCTGTTTGCATAGGTTATTATAGCCGATGTCTGAAACACTGTCACCTATCTGGCCACCATGTATCTTGAACTCTTTATGTGGTAGATATGGAAAGTCTCTTGGACACATCATGCTTTCTCTCTGCTGTCGTGGTAAGTATTCAGGATAAGCAAACTGACTGGTAGTTGGTATCGTTTTCTGTTCTGTTTGTGTAATCTTGTACTCTGACAGCTTTTTCCCTAACTCCTCATAACTAGTGAGTAGTTTCTGATATTCATTTAACTGTGAGTGTGTTACTGTGACAGTAGAATCTGTGTGTCTGTGTATAGGAGATGCCTGTGTATGTGCATCAAATTCATGTTCAATAAAAACAGGTGGATCACTCGCAGTATTGTTCACACGACTCTCACTCAATTCATTAATCATGTCTCTTAATGTTAGTAATTGTGCGAATCCCTCATCTTCCAGTTTAAGTAAACTGTCACTCTGCATATAAGAAATGATGAAATTCAAACAGCTTTCCTCATCATCCTTGGCGATGGTAGGTGGAATCAAACCTGCAACTGAAGTAATGCTGTCAGCAATTTGCCCCAGTTCATGCACATTCAACTCGTGTAGGCTCTTCTTTATTCTCCAGACGAGTCTTTTCCTCTCGTCCGCCATCTTGTCCAGCTTCAGACCTTCTCACGACCCTCTAGTGATGCGTCACCTTCCTCTCAGCTTGGTCCCTTTTGGCTCTCTTTGGACGTCAGCAGCTGTCTCAAGTCGCACGCAATCCTGTCGTCGTCTCGTTGCCGTGAAGTCTGGATCCCAGCACTAGCCTCACACTCTGGATATTGATCTCGGTGGAACCTCCATGAATCTGTTACGGGTCCCGGCCGCGGAACTCGTAGGCAGATTAAAAGTGCCTGAATTATCAGGAGAAACAAAATCACATTGAGACTTCAGTGTCTTTCCCCAGGCGCAGCTTAGTAGCATCTGAAGTAAACACAACGAGTAACGCCATGGTAACCCACAGCTCATGCTTTCTCAACTGCTGATGTTATTTTGTTTCAAACACAGTCATTAGTAGTGATAATACATGACTTTTAACAGTATATAAATAAAAAAATAAATAAATAGATACATTAATAAGAAACAAACATTACTATTGTGGATACACAATGGTGTATCACATTTATGATGATCCAGGATCAACATTAGTGAATTTACACTGTATTAAAATGTTTATGATGGTCCAGGATCAACATTAGTGAATTTACACTGTATTAAAAGTTTATGATGGTCCAGGATCAACATTAGTGAATTTACACTGTATTAAAAGTTTATGATGGTCCAGGATCAACATTAGTGAATTTACACTATATTAAATGTTTATGATGGTCCAGGATCAACATTAGTGAATTTACACTATATTAAATGTTTATGATGGTCCAGGATCAACATTAGTGAATTTACACTGTATTAAAAGTTTATGATGGTCCAGGATCAACATTAGTGAATTTACACTGTATTAAATGTTTATGATGGTCCAGGATCAACATTAGTGAATTTACACTGTATTAAAAGTTTATGATGGTCCAGGATCAACATTAGTGAATTTACACTGTATTAAATGTTTATGATGGTCCAGGATCAACATTAGTGAATTTACACTGTATTAAATGTTTATGATGATCCAGGATCAACATTAGTGAATTTACACTGTATTAAAATGTTTTGATGGTCCAGGATCAACATTAGTGAATTTACACTGTATTAAAATGTTTATGATGGTCCAGGATCATCATTAGTGAATTTACACTATATTAAATGTTTATGATGGTCCAGGATCAACATTAGTGAATTTACACTGTATTAAAAGTTTATGATGGTCCAGGATCAACATTAGTGAATTTACACTATATTAAATGTTTATGACGGTCCAGGATCAACATTAGTGAATTTACACTATATTAAATGTTTATGATGGTCCAGGATCAACATTAGTGAATTTACACTGTATTAAAATGTTTATGATGGTCCAGGATCAACATTAGTGAATTTACACTGTATTAAAAGTTTATGATGGTCCAGGATCAACATTAGTGAATTTACACTGTATTAAATGTTTATGATGGTCCAGGATCAACATTAGTGAATTTACACTGTTTAAAATGTTTATGATGGTCCAGGATCAACATTAGTGAATTAACACTGTATTAAATGTTTATGATGGTCCAGGATCAACATTAGTGAATTTACACTGTATTAAAAGTTTATGATGGTCCAGGATCAACATTAGTGAATTTACACTGTATTAAATGTTTATGATGGTCCAGGATCAACATTAGTGAATTTACACTGTATTAAAAGTTTATGATGGTCCAGGATCAACATTAGTGAATTTACACTGTATTAAATGTTTATGATGGTCCAGGATCAACATTAGTGAATTTACACTGTATTAAAAGTTTATGATGGTCCAGGATCAACATTAGTGAATTTACACTATATTAAATGTTTATGATGGTCCAGGATCAACATTAGTGAATTTACACTATATTAAATGTTTATGATGGTCCAGGATCAACATTAGTGAATTTACACTGTATTAAAAGTTTATGATGGTCCAGGATCAACATTAGTGAATTTACACTGTATTAAATGTTTATGATGGTCCAGGATCAACATTAGTGAATTTACACTATATTAAATGTTTATGATGGTCCAGGATCAACATTAGTGAATTTACACTATATTAAAAGTTTATGATGGTCCAGGATCAACATTAGTGAATTTACACTGTATTAAATGTTTATGATGGTCCAGGATCAACATTAGTGAATTTACACTGTATTAAAAGTTTATGATGGTCCAGGATCAACATTAGTGAATTTACACTATATTAAATGTTTATGATGGTCCAGGATCAACATTAGTGAATTTACACTATTATTAAATGTTTATGATGGTCCAGGATCAACATTAGTGAATTTACACTGTATTAAATGTTTATGATGGTCCAGGATCAACATTAGTGAATTTACACTGTATTAAAATGTTTATGATGGTCCAGGATCAACATTAGTGAATTTACACTGTATTAAAAGTTTATGATGGTCCAGGATCATCATTAGTGAATTTACACTATATTAAATGTTTATGATGGTCCAGGATCAACATTAGTGAATTTACACTGTATTAAAGTTTATGATGGTCCAGGATCAACATTAGTGAATTTACACTGTATTAAATGTTTATGATGGTCCAGGATCAACATTAGTGAATTTACACTATATTAAATGTTTATGATGGTCCAGGATCAACATTAGTGAATTTACACTGTATTAAAATGTTTATGATGGTCCAGGATCAACATTAGTGAATTTACACTGTATTAAAAGTTTATGATGGTCCAGGATCAACATTAGTGAATTTACACTGTATTAAATGTTTATGATGGTCCAGGATCAACATTAGTGAATTTACACTGTATTAAATGTTTATGATGGTCCAGGATCAACATTAGTGAATTTACACTGTATTAAATGTTTATGATGGTCCAGGATCAACATTAGTGAATTTACACTGTATTAAAAGTTTATGATGGTCCAGGATCAACATTAGTGAATTTACACTATATTAAATGTTTATGATGGTCCAGGATCAACATTAGTGAATTTACACTGTATTAAAAGTTTATGATGGTCCAGGATCAACATTAGTGAATTTACACTGTATTAAATGTTTATGATGGTCCAGGATCAACATTAGTGAATTTACACTGTATTAAAAGTTTATGATGGTCCAGGATCAACATTAGTGAATTTACACTAGTATTAAATGTTTATGATGGTCCAGGATCAACATTAGTGAATTTACACTATATTAAATGTTTATGATGGTCCAGGATCAACATTAGTGAATTTACACTGTATTAAAAGTTTATGATGGTCCAGGATCAACATTAGTGAATTTACACTGTATTAAAATGTTTATGATGGTCCAGGATCAACATTAGTGAATTTACACTATATTAAATGTTTATGATGGTCCAGGATCAACATTAGTGAATTTACACTGTATTAAATGTTTATGATGGTCCAGGATCAACATTAGTGAATTTACACTGTATTAAAATGTTTTGATGGTCCAGGATCAACATTAGTGAATTTACACTATATTAAATGTTTATGATGGTCCAGGATCAACATTAGTGAATTTACACTGTATTAAAATGTTTATGATGGTCCAGGATCAACATTAGTGAATTTACACTGTATTAAATGTTTATGATGGTCCAGGATCAACATTAGTGAATTTACACTGTATTAAATGTTTATGATGGTCCAGGATCAACATTAGTGAATTTACACTGTATTAAAAGTTTATGATGATCCAGGATCAACATTAGTGAATTTACACTATATTAAATGTTTATGATGGTCCAGGATCAACATTAGTGAATTTACACTGTATTAAAATGTTTATGATGGTCCAGGATCAACATTAGTGAATTTACACTGTATTAAAATGTTTATGATGGTCCAGGATCAACATTAGTGAATTTACACTGTATTAAATGTTTATGATGGTCCAGGATCAACATTAGTGAATTTACACTGTATTAAATGTTTATGATGGTCCAGGATCAACATTAGTGAATTTACACTGTATTAAATGTTTATGATGGTCCAGGATCAACATTAGTGAATTTACACTATATTAAATGTTTATGATGGTCCAGGATCAACATTAGTGAATTTACACTGTATTAAATGTTTATGATGGTCCAGGATCAACATTAGTGAATTTACACTGTATTAAATGTTTATGATGGTCCAGGATCAACATTAGTGAATTTACACTGTATTAAAAGTTTATGATGGTCCAGGATCAACATTAGTGAATTTACACTGTATTAAATGTTTATGATGGTCCAGGATCAGCATTAGTGAATTTACACTGTATTAAATGTTTATGATGGTCCAGGATCAGCATTAGTGAATTTACACTGTATTAAATGTTTATGATGGTCCAGGATCTACACTGGTGAACTCAAACTAAACAAATTAGCAATCCCAATAGCCTAGTGGTAAAGTGCACTGACTTCTGATCCTAATTTGCTCGCGAAGACCAGTGTTCGATTCCCACCTCAACGTCTCATTCCAAAACTTCCTCTCTCTCTCTGCTCTACAAGTATTGGTAACCCATTAGTCCAACATAATAAAGGTGAAATAACTCTAAAAATATTTATTTTAAAAAAACTGTATTAAAAACATGACAATGGTCCAGGATCAACATTAGTGAATTTACACTGTTTTAAATGTTTATGATGGTCCAGGATCAACATTAGTGAATTTACACTATATTAAACGTTTATGATGGTCCAGGATCAACATTAGTGAATATACACTGTATTAAAAGTTTATGATGGTCCAGGTTCAACATTAGTGAATTTACACTGTATTAAAATGTTTTGATGGTCCAGGATCAACATTAGTGAATTTACACTGTATAAAAAGTTTATGATGGTCCAGGATCAACATTAGTGAATTTACACTGTATTAAAATGTTTTGATGGTCCAGGATCAACATTACTTAATTTTCACTGTTTTAAATGTTTATGATGATCCAGGATCAACATTAGTGAATTTACACTGTATTAAATGTTTATGATGGTCCAGGATCAACATTACTTAATTTACACTGTTTTAAATGTTTATGATGATCCAGGATCAACATTAGTGAATTTACACTATATTAAATGTTTATGATGGTCCAGGATCAACATTAGTGAATTTACACTGTATTAAATGTTTATGATGGTCCAGGATCAACATTAGTGAATTTACACTGTATTAAAAGTTTATGATGGTCCAGGATCAACATTAGTGAATTTACACTGTTTTAAATGTTTATGATGGTCCAGGATCAACATTAGTGAATTTACACTGTATTAAATGTTTATGATGGTCCAGGATCAACATTAGTGAATTTACACTGTATTAAATGTTTATGATGGTCCAGGATCAACATTAGTGAATTTACACTATATTAAATGTTTATGATGGTCCAGGATCAGCATTAGTTAATTTACACTGTATTAAATGTTTATGATGGTCCAGGATCAACATTAGTGAATTTACACTGTATTAAAAGTTTATGATGGTCCAGGATCAACATTAGTGAATTTACTCTGTATTAAATGTTTATGATGGTCCAGGATCAGCATTAGTGAATTTACACTGTATTAAAATGTTTATGATGGTCCAGGATCAACATTAGTGAATTTACACTGTATTAAAATGTTTATGATGGTCCAGGATCAACATTAGTGAATTTACACTGTATTAAATGTTTATGATGGTCCAGGATCAACATTAGTGAATTTACACTGTATTAAATGTTTATGATGGTCCAGGATCAACATTAGTGAATTACACTGTATTAAATGTTTATGATGGTCCAGGATCAACATTAGTGAATTTACACTGTATTAAAATGTTTATGATGGTCCAGGATCAACATTAGTGAATTTACACTGTTTTAAATGTTTATGATGGTCCAGGATCAACATTAGTGAATTTACACTGTTTTAAATGTTTATGATGGTCCAGGATCAACATTAGTGAATTTACACTGTATTAAAATGTTTTGATGGTCCAGGATCAACATTAGTGAATTTACACTGTATTAAAAGTTTATGATGGTCCAGGATCAACATTAGTGAATTTACACTATATTAAATGTTTATGATGGTCCAGGATCAACATTAGTGAATTTACACTGTATTAAAAGTTTATGATGGTCCAGGATCAACATTAGTGAATTTACACTATATTAAATGTTTATGATGGTCCAGGATCAACATTAGTGAATTTACACTGTATTAAAAGTTTATGATGGTCCAGGATCAACATTAGTGAATTTACACTGTATTAAAAGTTTATGATGGTCCAGGATCAACATTAGTGAATTTACACTGTTTTAAATGTTTATGATGGTCCAGGATCAACATTAGTGAATTTACACTGTATTAAATGTTTATGATGGTCCAGGATCAACATTAGTGAATTTACACTGTATTAAAAGTTTATGATGGTCCAGGATCAACATTAGTGAATTTACACTATATTAAATGTTTATGATGGTCCAGGATCAACATTAGTGAATTTACACTATATTAAATGTTTATGATGGTCCAGGATCAACATTAGTGAATTTACACTGTATTAAAAGTTTATGATGGTCCAGGATCAACATTAGTGAATTTACACTGTATTAAAATTTATGATGGTCCAGGATCAACATTAGTGAATTTACACTGTATTAAATGTTTATGATGGTCCAGGATCAACATTAGTGAATTTACACTGTATTAAATGTTTATGATGGTCCAGGATCAACATTAGTGAATTTACACTGTATTAAATGTTTATGATGGTCCAGGATCAACATTAGTGAATTTACACTGTATTAAAGTTTATGATGGTCCAGGATCAACATTAGTGAATTTACACTAGTATTAAATGTTTATGATGGTCCAGGATCAACATTAGTGAATTTACACTGTATTAAATGTTTATGATGGTCCAGGATCAGCATTAGTGAATTTACACTGTATTAAATGTTTATGATGGTCCAGGATCAACATTAGTGAATTTACACTGT
>CAIGQS010000597.1:0-20285 GCA_903798195.1 Danio kyathit | reverse complement strand
AAAAAGACAAAAGAAATAAAGAAAGAAAAAAAGAAAAAAAGGAAGAAAGCTAATGATGTGCCCTAATGAATTCTCCTACACGGTTAACTTTCTCCAAGATGAAGGGGGTCTGGTCAGAGATCTACATGCTGCCGGCTAAAAAGCCATTAGTAAGCCACATATACCTGCTTAGAAAGGGTAAATCAAAGTCAAGCAGATTGGCTTGCAAAACACAATTTTACTGCATATGAGCGCAATAAAAGGAGACGGTAATGTCAGTCACATGACGCCTGCACAATATGGTTTCACTGCGCGTGAGGAAATGACATCGTGAAACCCATAAACTCACATCTGCATGGCCAGATATGTGCACTGCTCAATGGACCATGCCATAGAAGTGTGCATGCACTGTGAAAATGCAGGGTTCCACATTCCACAATTCATTCATGTTGTTCCAACACAAATTGATTAAGTTAGTTGCTTGAGCATAAAACAATTAAGTTGTCCCAAAAAACATCAAGAATTGAAAATGACATCAAAGAAAGAGGCGAAGACAAAGACGACGAAGATGAACACGAAGACACGGATGAAAACAAAGATGAAGACAAAGAAGAAAACAAAAATGAAGACAATGAAAAAGACTAAGACAAGATGAAGGCGACAAAGACGACGAAAAAGACAAAGACAGAAGAAGACAGAAGATGAAGACGAAGACAACAAAGACAGAAGATGAAGACGACGAACAACGAAGAAGACGACGAATAAAAGCAGAGACAAAAAAGATGACAAAGAAGATGAAGACAAAGAGGAAGAAGTCAAAGAAGAAGACGAAGACAGAAGATGAAGACAACAAAGACGACGAAAAAGACAAAGATGAAGACAAAGACAGAAGATGAAGACGAAGACAGAAGATGAAGACGATGAACAACGAAGAAGATGACAAAAAAGACAAAGCAGAGACAAAGATGACAAAGAAGATGAAGACAAAGATGAAGACAAAGAAGAAAACAAAAACGAAGACAATGAAAAAGACGAAGACAAGATGAAGGCGACAAAGACGACGAAAAAGACAAAGATGAAGACAAAGACAGAAGATGAAGACGACAAACAACGAAAAAGACGACGAAAAAGAAAGCAGAGACAAAGAAGATGACAAAGAAGATGAAGACAAAGACGAAGATGAAGACAGAAGATGAAGACAACAAAGACGACGAAAAAGACAAAGACGACAAGATGAAGACAATAAAGACAGAAGATGAAGACAACAAAGACGATGAAAAAGAAAGACGACAAGATGAAGACAATGAAGACAAAGATGAAGACAAAGACGAAGAAGTCAAAGAAGACGAAGACAACGAAGACGACGAAAAAGACAAAGACGACAAGATGAAGACAAAGACAAAGGCACAGATGAAGATGAAGACAAAGAAGAAAACAAAGACAGAAGATGAAGACTAAGACAACGAAAAAGACAAAGATATAGATGAAGACAAAAAAGAGAAGACGAAGACAAAAGATGAAGACAAAAAAGAGAAGACGAAGACAAAAGATGAAGACAAAAAAGACAAAGACTGAGAACACAACAAAGAAGATGAAGACGAAGAACACAACGAAAGAAAGACAACGATGACAAAGACGAAGGAGATAAAGGCGACAAAGAACAACAAAGAAGATGAAGACAAAGATGACAAAGGAGACGAAGAACACAACGAAGGAGACGACAAAGACGAAGACATGTAAGAAGACAACGACGATAAAGATGAAGACAAAGAAGACGACGAAGACAAGTAAGAAGACGACGACGACAAAGATGAAGACAAAGAAGAAGACGAAGACAAAGACACTGACGAAAAGGAAGAAGACGACAACGAAGAAGACGAAAACAAAGACGACGACAAAGAGGAAGAAGACGACAAGGAAGAAGACGACAAAGAAGAAGACTAAAACAAAAAAGACCAAACGAAAAAGAAATAATTATAATTCCATACAGGAAAAAAATATTAATAATGCTTTAAATGACAATATTTTAATTTGGTATTTGGAAGAAATGCGATGAGACCTTTACAGAATAATAAAAATAGCATTTTACTCAAAGCATACCTAATAAATTCTAAGAAAATTCATCGTTTTTTAAAGCGTCTCTTAATTTATTTCTACAGCTGTAGATTTATGAATCGAAAAAACTCAACTTTTCATAAAGACAATGCATGAGTGTTTATTAACAAAAAGATTTACACATTTTTTTAAAAAGCATGTGAAAACACACTAATGTTTAATATCAAGAATCTTTTATATATAGAATTTTATCGATGTAGAATCTTATATATATTTTATATATAGAATCTTTTATATATATATTAAATAGAATCTTTTTTTTCAGTGTATAACTTTTAAAGAACAAACACACGCCAGACTCCGCAAGCAATCAAGTGTTGCTCATCATCGTGATTAAATCTTGCTGGACGCGTCTTTACACTTTCATTAAAAAGTCTCCAGCAGTGTGACCTCGTCCAGCATTAGTGTGGTTATGCAAGCGGAGCTTCGGTTTGGTGATCCTGAACAGCATAATCTCTCCAGCAAATCCGACACAATGTGTTGATAAAGTCATCTTTCATTTGAAATTAGACTCAATTATGATGAAACTATGGTGCAAAGCAGGAAGTGGAATTGCATTGCATGACGATATACAGTTGAAGTCAGAATTATTAGACCTCCTGTATTCCCCCCCCCCCCCCCCAATTTCTGTTTAACAGAAAGAAGATGAACACATTTCTAAACATAATAGTTAATAACTCATTATAATAACATGTTATTACAGTACATAATATTTGACAAGATACTTTTCAAGATGCTAATATTCAGCTTAAAATGACATTTAAAGGCTTAACTAGGTTAATTAGGTTAGAGTAATAAGGCAAATCATTGCATACCAGTGATTTGTTCTGTAGACAATCGAAAAAAAAATATTGCTTAATGGGGCTAATAACCTTAAAATGGTTTTAAAAAATAAATAAATACTGCTTTTATTTCAGTTGAAATAAAACAAATATGTCTTTCTCCAGAAGAAAAAATATTATAGGAAATACTGTGAAAAATTCCTTGCTCTGTTAAACATAATTTGGGAAATATTTGAAAAATATAATAAATAAATAAAATAAAAATGTATAAAAAGTAGTGGTGGGCCATTATCGGCGTTAACGTGCTGCGTTAACACGAGACTCTTATCGCGCGATAAAAAAAAATATTGGCGTTAATCTATTCTCAAAGTTGGGTTGGGAGCGGTGTCTATTTTACGCAAGCTATGATGACTTTCACCTCGATATATTAGCGTGAATGTATACCTGACCAGTAAGCCGTCTGACAAAACAGTGCCCTTCTGAATCAAATCAGCAGGATGCCTGACTTTAACTGCAGTTCGGCAGTTTCACATTCACTCATGAACATTTCATTCATGCCCTCGTGACAAACTGAGGTATCAGACGCAAATAAGGAGTAAGGACTGGTGAGAGTGTTATGGAATTTAATATTACACGCCAAATGGAAAGAAAAAAAACTTCCACATTTCGCGGTGTGTGTGTGTGTGTGTGTGTGTGTGTGTGTGTGTGTGTGTGTGGTCCTTTACTGACAGCCGCGTGTGGATCTTGTCGGAAAATATGGCAAAAGGTCCTAAAGACCGCGGTGTTTACTTCAATAATGCTACTAATATCTGCATACTCCACATGTCTTAATTCCATTTCTGTTTAGTTCAGTTATGACTTTCGTCGGATTAAGTAATCAAAAATCGCTGTTTGGAGCTTATGTAGGCCTACAGTTCAACATTCATGTTTAACTGAATAAACAGTTAGTAAACACATTAAACAGAAAAAAATTTCACCACCAATTATCATAGTAGAACAGTTTCTCAAGCAGTTTGTGAAGCATTTGGGAAACAGGAGATGAGCCCCTGGTCTAATGCGCCACCTGGCTTGAGAAACCCGTTCTCAAAGACTTATTATTTGGGTAGTGCAAATATTCTGAATGCCTTCAGCAGAATTCAAATGAGCCATTTTAATCTAGATTAATTCCAAGATTAATCTAGATTTAAAAAATGTATCTATGCCCACCTATAATAAAAATATTGATAATAATAATAATAATAATCATCATCATCATCATCATCATCATCACAAAAGGGCTAATAATTCTGACTTCAACTGTATATGATTTGACATACAACAATTTATAGAACACCCAAATAGTTCTGATATGCGGACGATCATTATGGTAAGAAGCATAAATAACATAGTTTTTAAATTGTGCTGTATAAATACAAATTGTCATTACATTAGTTAACACAAATTAACATGAAGGAATACATTTTTTACAGTATTGACCTTGTGCAAGTGCCCTTGTTTTTGTGATTGTTTTAGAACTTCCCAGTCATTTTTCCAATAGGCAACTAAATTCGAAAAATAAACGGCAGAAAACGGTCAACTACTTGCTCTACAACAGGGGTCTCAAACTCCCGCCCACAGGCCATTTAAGGCTCGCCCTGCTCCTTCCTCCGGCCCTCAACTGACGTCAAAAATATAACGAGATTCAGCCCCCAAAACTTATGTTTTTGAATGACTATCATTGTTGTGCTGTCGCGTATAGCCACTTGTGGTTTTGACCCCCCACCTATTGGACGTTTAAAGTACTCCACTATATTACTAGATTAGATTCAACTTTATTCTCATTACACATGTACAAGTACAAACAACGAAATCCAGTTAAGGTCTAACCAGGAGTGCAATAGCAGCAAGTGCAGGATACAGGTATAAGTTATAAAGTGCAGTTATAGAAAAACTATGGTGATATTTACAGATGGATGTACAGTACTATGAACATTATATACAGGTTGTATTAGCTATGAACATAGATTTACCATATATGAATATATGTACAGGTTGCTATTAATAATCAGACAAATCAGCTCTTACACAAAAAACTATTTATATATTTACAATCATACTATTTATTTATTTAAGATTTAAGCAGAATAAATAAGGTTTCCATTGATGTATGGTTTGTTAGGTTAATAATATTTATCTTATGCATGTATATATTATAACAATGACATATATGTGTATACAACATGTCATATACATGTATATATTATGTTGTATATGTGTGTTTAATATTTGGTTGAGATGCATCTAATATAATATCTTGAACATGATAGTAAAAAATAAAATCTAAATATTGAGAAAGCTGGCTTTAAATTTGCACAAATTAAGTTCTTAGCAATGCATATTACGAATAAAAAATAATTTTTTGATGTATTTACAGTAGGAAATTGATAAGATATCTTCATGTAATACTTTTAGCTTGAAATTCTGATAATTTTCTGGCATAAAAAAAAAAAATAATTTTGATTCAGAAATGCATTTTTGGCTATATTGCAACATAAAACTGGTTTTGTGCTCCAGGCTCACATATCCACTCCCTGAAAACTTAAAAGTATGCCTGCATCACCCAGCATGAGCTGTTATTAATTATGTGCTGGAAAAGAGAGCTGGACAGAGGAAGCGCTGCAGAGATTACGGTCATCAGTTTGAGGACGGGCCACACGTCAGACGTAATCTGTGTTTTTAACACTTCTCGCTGACCCCGGGTTACATAAGGACCAGCAGAGCACCGTGAGCCAGTTTATTCCACTCCAAAGCTCTGCTAAAAACTACAACACATCTGTGCCTCCCTAAAGAGGGCTGAGGACACTTTTAAAATGGTGATTTGATACTGAGAGATAAAGCATTCTGTTTGCTTTGGTTACAAAATGTGCTTTTCCCCAATCCTTAAAAACACTGGCGCTCAGAAGTTTGGAATACGCAAGATTTTGTTCATGCTTTTGAGTCTCTTTTGACTAATTCAATGTGATTAAATGCAGTACCGACAGTAATTTTATTACAATTTAATGAAAATGTTTTCTATTGTAATATATTTTCAGCAACATTAGTTTAGTCTTTAGTGTCATACAATTTTTCATAAATCCTGAGAAATGATACAAGCTATTTCAGGCAAAAATAAAATAAAATAAAATAGAAAAGAATAAATTAGAATAAAATAAAATAGAATAAATTAGAATAAAATAAAAGCAGAATAGAAAATAAAATAAATTAGAATAAAATAAAATGAATTAGAATAAATTAGAATAGAATAAAATAATAGAATAAATTAATAAAATAAAATAGAATAGAATAAAATAGAATAAATTAGATTAAAATGAAATAAAATAAAACTGAATAAATTAGAATGAAATATAAATAGAATAAAATAAAATAAAATAGAATAAATTAGAATAGAATAAAATAAAACAGAAAAAAACAGAATAAATTAGAATAAAATAAAATAGAATAAATTAGACTAGAATAAAATAAAATAGAAAAAAACTAAATAAAAGAGAATAGAATAAAATAAAATTGAATAAATTAGAACGAAATAAAATAGAATAAAATAATAGAATAAATTTGAATAAAATAATAGAATAAATTTGAATAAAATAATAGAATAAATTTGAATAAAATAAAACAGAATAAAATAAAATAGAATAAATTAGAATAGAATAAAATAATAGAATAAATTAATAAAATGAAATAAAATAGAATAAATTAGAATAGAATAAAATAAAATAGAAAAAAAAAACAGAATAAATTAGAATAAAATAAAATAGAATAAATTAGACTAGAATAAAATAAAATAGAAGAAAAAAAAAACAGAAAAAATTAGAATAAAATAAAAGAGAATAGAATAAAATAAAATTGAATAAATTAGAATGAAATAAAATAGAATAAAATAGAATAAATTTGAACGAAATAATAGAATGAATTTGAAAAAAATAATAGAATAAATTTGAATAAAATAAAATAGAATAAAATAAAATAAAAATTCACTCTTTTCAAGCTTTCAGAAATTAATGAACTACATAATTTGAGTAAAGACAGTTACTTTAAACTTGTATAATATACATTTCATACATTTATACTGCATAATAAACATTTCATATATTTATACTGCATAATAAACATTTTACAGTTTTTTACTGTAATTCTGACTGTGACTGAAAAAAAAAAAACATTCACATAAATCTTAATTCCTCCAAACATTGAGCCATTACTGTATAATAAGGCTAACTTCTAACGATGCTTTAGAGAAACATTTTCCCTAAAACAGTCAAAGACGAGCCATTCTTACCTCGGTTTCTCAGTGCTTCTGGTCTCATCTGTGACCGATCTGAATCCTTCTTCATAAAGTTCATGGGACGTCCTTCTTTCGGCAGCTCCCTCAGAATGTCTCTGATTCGACTCTTTGGATCAAAGTTCATCTTCACTGCAAGACAAAGAACACCAATATGAGTAAATGCAGCTTTTTAACCCAAAACATAATACAACCAAAAGGTTCAAAATCCTGCTAAATGAGGATTCAGCCAACATGGATGTCCCACAGAGGCATTCAAAATGACACATCTTGAATTTATTAGCTTTATTCAATAAATGATCATATATCAAGATGCAAATCTGGCACTTTATTTGCTATACAAGAGTTCTTTTTTTTGGAGATATGCTAATTTCATAACTCCCCTAGAAGTAAACAGTTGAGTTTGGAAAAATTTCAACTGGATTGGAAAAATCACATTTAAAATTTGACTTCTGTAGTTACATTGTGTACTAAGTAAATAAAAATTTGCTATTTTCTAGGTTGATATGTCTAGGAACTAGACTAAATTTGGCGTAATAATTAAGTAATAAAAATAATAATAAATATATAATAAAAAAGTAATAAAAATATCATTGTGCTCCTCCAGCCATGGTAGGGCAACAAAGTTCTAGCTCCCATCCATAAAACTTTACATTTTCCATGGGTCTTAGTGCATGATGTAAATATAAATAAATCAAGCTTTAAATAGAAAAATTATCCAAACATTTCGCCGATTTGTTTAGCTAGTCGCTAATGGTCTAATCTGATTCAATGAATTATTCTAAGGTAAGCTAAAAGTATTGTAATATCATTGCGCTCCTCCAGCGATGGTACGGCAACAATGTTCCGTGATTATTACGCAATAATGAGAGTATAGTCCCCATCCATACATAACTTAACATTTTCCATTGGTCTTAGTATATGATGTACTGTAACTATAAAACAGTCAAGCTTTAAATAGAAAAATCATCTAAACATTTGTCATTGTTTACGTAGTCGCTAATGGTCTAATCTGATTTAATGAATTATGCTAAACTAAGCTAAAAGTATTGTAATATCATTGCGGTTTTCCAGTTATGGTACTGAACTAGAATAGAATAAAATAATAGAATAAATTAATAAATTAAAATAAAATAGAATAAATTAGAATAGAATAAAATAAAATAGGAAAAAAAACAGAATAAATTAGAATAAAATAAAATATAATAGAATAAATTAGAACGAAAAAAATAGAATAAAATAAAATAAAATAGAATAAAAAAATAAAATAGAATTAGAATAAAATAAAATAGAATACAAAACAGAATAAATTAGAATAAAATAAAATAGAAAAGAATAAAATAAAATTGAATAAATTAGAATGAAATAAAATAGAATAAAATAAAATAAAATAGACGGCAACAAAGTTATAGCTCCCATCCATATAAAACTTTACATTTTCCATGGGTCTTAGTGCATGATGTAAATATAAAAGAGTCAAGCTTTAAATAGAAAAATGATCCAAACATTTTGGTCATTATTTTAGCTAGTCGCTAATGGTCTTATCTGATTCAACTAATTATGCTAAGCTAAGATAAAAGTACTGTAATATCATTGCGCTCTTCCAGCATGGTACGGCAACAAAGTTATAGCTCCCATCCATATAAAACTTTACATTTTCCATGGGTCTTAGTGCATGATGTAAATATAAAAGAGTCAAGCTTTAAATAGAAAAATTATCCAAACATTTTGCCGATTTGTTTAGCTAGTCGCTAATGGTCTAATCTGATTCAATGAATTATGCTAAGGTAAGTAAAAGTATTGTAATATCATTGCGCTCCTCCAGCGATGGTACAGCAACAATGTTCCTGGATTATTACGCAATAATGAGAGTATAGTCCCCATCCATACATAACTTGACATTTGCCATTGGTCTTAGTATATGATGTACTGTAACTATAAAACAGTCAAGCTTTAAATAGAAAAATCATCTAAACATTTGTCATTGTTTACGTAGTCGCTAATGGTCTAATCTGATTTAATGAATTATGCTAAACTAAGCTAAAAGTATTGTAATATCATTGCGCTTTTCCAGTTATGGTACTGAACTACAATAGAATAAAATAATAGAATAAATTAATAAAATAAAATAGAATAAAATAGAATAAAATGAAATAAAATAAAATAAATTAGAAAAGAATAAAATAAAATAGAAAAAAAACAGAATAAATTAGAACGAAATAAAATAGAATAAAATAAAATAAATTAGAAAATAAAATAGAATAAATTAGAATAGAATAAAATAAAATAGAAAACAAACAGAATAAATTAGAATAAAATAAAATAGAATAGAATAAATTAGAACGAAATAAAATAGAATAAAATAAAATAGAATAAATTAGAATAAAATAAAATAAAATAAATTAGAATAGAAAAAAATAAAATAGAAAACAAAACAGAATAAATTAGAATAAAATAAAATAGAAAAGAATAAAATAAAATTGAATAAATTAGAACGAAATAAAATAGAATAAAATAAAATAAAATAGACGGCAACAAAGTTAAAGCTCCCATTCATATAAAACTTTACATTTTCCATGGATCTTAGTGCATGATGTAAATATAAAAGAGTCAAGCTTTAAATAGAAAAATGATCCAAACATTTTGGTCATTTTTAGCTAGTCGCTAATGGTCTTATCTGATTCAATTAATTATGCTAAGCTAAGATAAAAGTACTGTAATATCATTGCGCTCTTCCAGCCATGGTACGGCAACAAAGTTATAGTTCCCATCCATATAAAACTTTACATTTTCCATGGGTCTTAGTGCATGGTGTAACCATAAAAGGGTCAAGCTTTAAATAGAAAAATTATCCAGACATTTGGGTCATTATTTTAGCTAGTCGCTAATGGTCTAATCTGATTCAATGAATTATGCTAAGGTAAGCTAAAAGTATTGTAATATCATTGCGCTCCTCCAGCCATGGTACGGCAACAATGTTCCTTGATTATTACGCAATAATGAGAGTATAGTCCCCTTCCATACATAATTTTACATTTTCCATTGGTCTTAGTATATGATGTAACTATAAAAGAGTCAAGCTTTAGATAATAAAATCATCTTAACTGTTTGGTTATATTTTAGCTAGTCACTAATGGTCTAATCTGATTCGATGAAATATGCTAAGCGAAGCTAAAAGTATAATAATATCATTGCCCTCCTCCAGCAATGGTACGGCAACAAAGTTATAGTTCCCATTCATATATAACTTGACATTTTCCAGTGGTCTAAGTATATGATGTACAGTAACTATAAAATAGTCAAGCTTTAAAAAGAAACATTATCGAAACCTTTTGGTCATTTTTTAGCTTGTTGCTAATGGTCTAATCTGATTCAATGAATTATGCTAAGCTAAGCTAAAATTATTATATTATCATTACGCTCCTCCAGCCATGGTACAGCAACAAAGGTCCTTGATTATTACGCAATAATGAGAGTATAGTTCCCATCCATATATAACTTTACATTCTCCATCAGTCTTAAAATAAGGGGGTGGTATAAGGGTGTCCCAATTATAGTTCCCATCCATCGATAATTCCATCAATTATAAAAGAGTCAAGCTTTAAATAGAAAAATCATCCAAACTTTTTGGTCATTGTTTTGGTAGTTGCTAATGGTCTAATCTGATTCAATGAACTATGCTAAGCTAAGCTAAAAGTGCCCCCGCAAGACCTGAAGATTGACTAAATGGATTCAAAAATGTTGAAACTCAAAACTTTACCTCTAGAAGAGTTGTAAAATGAGCAAATTTCCAAAAAACGTAAAGTGTTTCTTACTCTAAACACATATAAATGAAGATTCTGCCAACATGGATGTCGCATTCAGACATTAAAATAATGATAAACGCTGTATTTATTAGCTTTACTCTACAGTAAACGATCATATATCAGGGTTGAAATCACTTTATTTTCTATACAGGGGCTCTGAAATGTTAATGCAGACATTAAAGAAGCTGTCCGGCGTGTTTTATGAGTCTACTGTAAAAATCCATATGCAGCACCCTTCAAATAAAGTGTTTGAGTGCGCTTGAAGTTGAGGATGATTGGGACGGTGGGAGGAAAGTGTAGCCTCTGCACTCTTTAAATACACCCCCGAGGCTTCTGGGAAGGACAGCAAAGCCTTAACGGCGATCAATGTGTGTGCGCTTCAGTGTTTTTCTGCTGCGCTGGAGGAGAAAAGCAGTGAAGTGTTGCAAGAGAGTGAAAGAGAAAGCACGTTTCTTGCCTTCAAACGCACTGCAGTCTTATAATGAGGGTCACAGCTGAAAAAACAGCCCACTATCAGCAATCACATCCTACATTCCTGAACACCATAAACGGATACTGATCTTCTTCTGATCTTGGTCAAGTTTGCCCTCACTGCGGCCCCAGGAAGGGACTTGGACATGTAAGCCATATTAAAAACAAAATGGCTAAAGACGCCCTTTTCGTTTTTGGTCATTGTTTGATCTTGTAATAAATAAAATAAAATATAAATTTAAATAAAAAAAAATAAAATAGAATTTAAAATTAAACAAAAAATAAAAAATAACAAAATAAATTGTATAACTAAATAAAAGAAAATAAATAAAACTAAATTAAAAATTTAAATTAAAAAAATATATATAAAAAAAAAAATAATAATAATATTAAAAATTAAATTAAAATAATAAAATACAAAATAGAATTTAAAATAAAACAAAAAAACTAATTAAAATAAAACAAAATAAATAGTATAACAAAATAAAATAAATAAAATGAAATAAAAAATGAAATAAAACAAAATAAATAGTATGACAAAATAAAATAAAATAAATAAAAATAAATAAATAAATAAAATAAATAAAATATTAAATAATAAAATAAAATAAAAAACAAAATAGAATTTGAAATAAAATCATGTGTAATCTCATGTGTAAGTCACTGGATAAATTATTATCCAGTAATTATTAAATGTAATTGTAAATAGAAAATATGGTCAAACTTTTTGGCTCTTTGATAAATTAGTTTTACATCATTTTTAAAATGCTTTAGATTAAAGTATCTGCTAAATGGATACATGTAAAAAATAAATAAATAAATAAATTAAAAATTAAAATAAAAAAAACAAACTTGGTGAAAAGCATTTGCTTAAGTTAAACATAACACTACATAATCTAAATATTGCTGGCTCTTACAATTTGTTTACTTTTTGTAAATTGCTTTAGATTTAAACGTTTGCCAAAAAAAGCAATAAAGCAACAACAAAAACAAATAAACAAACAAAATAAAAGAAAACCAGAACACTGGAAAGGAGCTTAAAAATGTGCATAAAGAACAACATAAAAATCAACAGACCAAAGCTGGACATCGACATTGGTTCAGTTGGTTTAACGCACAAACGTAGTTAGGTTTGTATAATAGTCTCTTCCCGATAAAAAACAAAAATAAAAACACAAATAAAATAGTATAAAATAAAATAAAAAAAATTAAATAAAAAAACAGCAAAAATCCAACCAAACAATAATGTAAAAATATAAACGTCAAATTGGTTAAAGGTGCCTTTTAAAATGTATAAATGCCATAAATTAATAAATAAATAGACAACTAAATAAATAAATAGACAAATATATAAATAAGTAAATAAATAAAACATAAAAAAATAAAAAAAATGAAAACCAAGGGAAAAACTTAATGTATAAAATAATCTGCAAAATGCATAAAATGTTAAACAAAGCAATGCTTTTTTGACAAATTGATTGTAAAAGAAAAATTAAATTAAATTAAATAAAAATCCAATCAAACTAAAATGTAAAAATATCTTTTTTAAAAGTCACTTTGGTTAAAATAAAATAAAATATCTAAAAAAATAAAATAAAATTCATTCATTCATTTTTTTTTCGGTTTAGTCCCTTTATTAATCTGGGGTCGCCACAGTGGAATGAACCGCCAACTTATCCAGCACATGTTTTACACAGCGGATGCCCTTCCAGCTGCAACCCATCTCTGGGAAACATCCACACACACTCATTCACACACATACACTACGAACAATTTAGCTTACCTAATTCACATATACCACATGTCTTTGAACTGTGGGGGAAACTGGAACACACGGAGGAAACCCACGCGAACACGGGGAGAACATGCAAACTCCACATAGAAACGCCATAAAATAAAATAAAAATATTAAATATATAAAATAAAATATGAAATAAAATAAAACAATAAAACACTGCTATGAGTACAGTGCTAGATTAACTGAAACTTGCTCATTTGTTGGCTTAATTACTTGTTAAACGTGCCTTTTAAATGCATAAATGTAAAACAAAAACAAACAAAAAAGAAATACAAGAAAAAACCTAATGTTTAAAATAATCTGCTAAATGCATAAAACATTAAACAAAACATTGTTAAATGCATTAATGTAAAATAAAACAAGTTAAATTAAACAACAACAAAAACAACAATACAAATCTGTAAATCAAACCAAAACTTGAGAAAACAAACAAAATACTGGCTAAATGCATAAACAGAGAACAGAAAAAAAGAAAAACAAACAAGCACCAAATCAATAACAAAAAGAAAAAACTAAAACACAGAAGAAAAAAAATTGTTCGTTCTAAGAAAAGCTCAAGTATATCCAGACTGCCTAAAAACAAAAAGCTCTCAAAACAAACAAATTAAACGTATTACAATGACTTTGCACAATCTCCCAGTAAGTTACAGTCACACACACACACACACACACACACACACACACACACACACACACACACACACACACACACACACACACACACACACACACACTATTAAAACTTTGTTCAGATTGCTGCTGTGCTGCTTGTATCACTGAGGACTATAATAAAAATACTCATTTTGCGCAGCTTTATAAGCGATTTCCCAGAGCCAAAGGGAATATTTTCACTGCTGGAGGACAGAAAGCCATTACAAAAGTTGATCTAAGAGCTTTTAGTGGAGTGGAAACTTCAACAATAAAAAGAAAGATGCATCAAGCTATTACGGTGTGCAATAACAGAGGAATGTGGGCTACTGGAGCACCAGACCATGTGTCTTTGTTCAGATGTCCTGGGTTTCGCTCTCTCTCTGATCCTCTGGGTATTAAAATACTGTGCGGGGGAACAGTGTTGCCTCCAACTGAGAACATTTTGACCACTGCACTGTTCATGAAAAAAGCATGAGGCTTAGAAAGGATGAAGCAAATCAGGGTAAAAGAGAGAGTTTTTATGTTTTAAGGACATGCTACTGTATATAACAATAACAATATAATAAATAAAGATAATAATAATAATAATAATAATAATAATAATAAAGAAAAAATACGTCTTTAGGGGTGTAAAATTTGAAATACTTGAATATAAATAATCGTGTGAGATGTATTTTGGCCATTTTTCTTTTTAAAAATAATACAATTATTAAACAACATTTTTACAGAGTGTGTATTTATTTTGGCTGGTACCCGGTCTGGTTTAGAAATATTATATATTAATTAGTATGACAATAAAAGCACTAGTAGACAGCAGCACATCTATCTCTTAATGATTCATTAAATCATTGCAATTGGTTTTAAAATGGATGATTCGTTTAGAAACAAACAAATATAGATCTTTGAATCATTGACTTAAATGATTCATTCAAAAACAGATTCATTCATGAATGAAACACTGCAGATTGGCTCTGAAATGCACACATTTTCATGGAGAAATGATTCATTCAAAAACAGATTCATTCGTGAAACACTGCAGTTTTGCTCTGAAATGCACAAATGTTCATGGACAAACGATTCATTCAAAAACAGATTCATTCATACATGGAAACACTGCTCATTTGTTCTGAAATGCCCAAATGTTCATGGACTCAAATGAATCATTCAAAAACAAATTCAATCATGAATGAATCACTGCAGATTGGCTACAGATTGGATACACTCATGGACTTAAATGATTCTTTCAAAAACGGATTAATTCATGAATGAAACACTGTAGTTTTGCTCTGAAATGCACAAATGCTCATTGACTTAAATGATTCCTTAAAAAACGGATTCATTCATTAATGAATCACTGCAGTTTCTCACAAATTTTCTCTGACCTAAATGATTCATTCAAAAACGGATTAATTCATAAATGAATGAATGCAGTTTTGCTCTGAAATTCACAAATGCTCATTGACAAATGATTCCTTAAAAAATACTGATTCATTCATGAAACACTGCAGTTTTGCTATGAGTTGCACAAATGTTCTTTGATTTAAGTGATTCATTCAAAAACAGATTCATTCATGAATGAAACTCTGCAGTTGTTATGAAATGCACAAAAGCTCATGGACTTAACTGATTCATTTAAAAAAAAAACCGATTCATTCAAGAATGAAACACTGCAGCTTTTCTTTAAAATTCACAAATGTTCACTGATTTAAATGATTCATTCATTAATGAAACACTACAGATTGGCTCTAAAATGCACACATGTTCATAGACTTAATTGATTAATCCAAAAAAAGATTCGTTCATGAATAAAACACTGCAGTTTTGTTCTGAAATGCACAAATGTTCATTGACTTAACTGATTCATTAAAACAAATTAATTCATGAATGAAGCACTGTAGTTTTTCTCTGAAATTCACAAAAGTTCATGGACTCAAATGATTTGTTCAATAACAGATTCATTCATGAATGAAACACCGCAGTTTTACTCTGAAATGTAGAAATGCTCATGACTTTATTAAAAAAATAGATCCATCCATGAATGAATCACTGCAGTTTTGCTCTGAAACGAACATTCACTGACTTAAATGAGTCATTCAAAAACAGATTTATTCAGGAATGAAACAGTGCAGTTTTTCTCACAAATGCTCATTGATGTATTTTCATTAGGAAAACAGAAAATACAGACAACACTGCGTCTAAAACATAATTTACTCTGTAAATGTAACTTCTTGCTTTTTGATTGGTTGTATAAAATTAATTTCACATTTCTGATCACAATCACATGCTTTTATTCTGGACAACAGCAATCTTGATTTTGATGTCACTTTATATCATGTGTTATTCAAAAATATTCTAATATCCTTAAGTTTTTATTTATTCTATTATTAATGTTATTATTATTACACACAAATACATACTACGGAGAGTATGTTTTTGTTATATCCTGTCATGTATCGAACAAAAACCTATAAAAAAAAAAAAAAAACTAAAAAAAAACTTGATTTACAAGTGTTGATGCTGCAAAGTATATTAGGAGAAGCGTTTCTTTTATTTATTTTTTATCTTGGATGGGTGTGAACCTACTGTAGAACAACTTCAAAACAAAACCAGAAACCCTTAAGTAACACAACAGTGGCTATTTTAGTTGTTTTGAGTGTTTGTTTTTGTACCTGGGCCTCTGCCGCCGCTGGTTTGGTTGCTGCTTCGACTGAAGACAGACGGAGGCTGAGATTTCTGCTTCAGAGTACCATGGTTTGAGATAAAAGCAGTCAAATTCTCTCGAGTCAATTCAAACTTCCTTCCACCCAGTGTAGGAGTACCTGAAAGAGATGCACCCATCATTAATATTTTAGTAAGTATTAAAATTTCTGTTATTGTAAAACTACTTTAATTTGAGTTTTATTCACTTTTATTTTGGTTTTAGTCGATTTATTACATTAAATCAATCTAGATAAAAAAACAGAAACATTTCTGAAATATAATCTAATTTTAATATATTTGGTTTTAGTTAATATCATTAAAAAAAATGCAGAATTAAAAAAATTATAATTAAAATATGACATTTTGTTGTTGTTATTACTTGTTTTTGTTGTTGTAATCATTTTATTTTTGTTTTAATTAATTTAGTAAATTGGAGACAAGGGGCAGCCCTGCCGGAGTCCAACATGCACTGGAATCCAATTCCAATTATGTTCATAATTTTTATGGACAGAATTTTAAGGCGGAGCATTGGGCTGGAGGGGGTCCGGTTCGGGGACCACAGGATTTCATCTCTGTTATTCGCAGATGATGTTGTTCTGTTGGCTTCATAGAGCATGGACCTTCAGCATTCACTGGGACGGTTTGCTGCCGAGTGTGACGTGGCTGAAATGAGAATCAGCACCTCCAAGTCCGAGGCCATGGTGCTCCACCGGAAAAAGGTGGTTTGCCATCTCCAGGTTGGAGGAGAGTCCTTACCCCAGGTGGAGGAGTTCAAGTATTTCGGGGTTTTGTTCACGAGTGAGGGAAGGATGGAACGTGAGATTGACAGGTGGATTGGTGCAGCGGCAGCAGTAATGCGGTCGATGTACCGGTCCGTGGTGGTAAAGAAGGAGCTAAGCCGAAAGGCAAAGCTTTCGATTTACCAGTCAATCTACGTTCCTACTCTAACCTATGGTCATGAGCTTTGGGTCATGACCGAAAGGACAAGATCTCGGATACAAGCGGCTGAAATGAGTTCCCTTCGAAGGGTGGCAGGGCGCACTCTTATAGATAGGGTGAGGAGCTCTGTCACTCGAGAGGAGCTCGGAGTAGAGCCGCTGCTCCTCCACATCGAGAGAAGTCAGTTGAGGTGGCTCGGGCATCTGTTTCGGATGCCTCCTGGACGCCTTCCTAGGGAGGTGTTCCAGGCATGTCCCACCGGGAGGAGGCCTCGAGGAAGACCCAGGACACGCTGGAGGGACTATGTCTCTCGGCTGGCCTGGGAACGCCTCGGGATCCCCCCGGAGGAGCTGGAGGAAGTGTCTGGGGAGAGGGAAGTCTGGGGTTCTCTCCTAAAACTGCTACCCCCGCGACCCGGCCCAGGAAAAGCGGCAGAAAATGAATGAATGAATGAATTTAGTAAATTGTGCTAAATTGGGCCTGTGCTGAAAAAAAAACAAAGTGTGGCGTGGGGGCGCCGAATCTCGTTGCGGGCCGGAGGGAGGAGGAGGCCGGGCTATAAGTGGCCCGCAGGCCGGCAGTTTAAGACCCCTGATCTAGATAAAAATGACAAATATATATATATATATATATATATATATATATATATATATATATATATATATATATGGTTTAATTTAGTTTTACTTCACTTACATTCAGTTTTACTCTAAATTACTGTAAAATAACCCAACTAAACAAAACTGTGTTAAATTCATGAGAACACGCTGTGTTAAAAGCCATTTTCTACCTGGTGTTTCCCCATTGACTGTGCTCTTATTCTGAGAATCGCTGCCGTTTCTGCGCTGCGTCTCGTCTGTGACCACAGGACTGCCGTCAGGGTTGGAGTAAAACAGCAGCAGGGGCTGAAAGTGGCCACGGATGCATTTCGTCACCACATCTTTCCACTTGGATCCCACCTTAAAAAAAAATAAAGACAAAACCGTAGAGTGAGCAAAGTGCAGCTGTGATGGAGTAAAAAAAGGTGAAAAGCAGTATAAAGCGTTAGATTATTATTAGATGTGAAAGCACACACAAGCTTTAGGGAGGTTTAGGTAAGAGTTTGCCAGCTGTATTATAAAAGTCTCTCCAGGCAAACAGATGCAACCTCTCTTCTTAATTAAAAGAGAAAAGAAGAGTGAGAAAGAAGAAGCAGCATTATTCCCATTAAGGAGAGACGCTGCAGGAAAAGAAAAAAAAAAACACTTCGTTTGATATTCTGATATTGCGGAGATTAAGCTTTTGGCTTTTCATAGGGTTTTTTGAAATATCCAGCATACATTTTCATGTGTTAAATTACACTACAGCATTTTGCATCCTAAGACGTCAATTGTAATCCATATTTTTAAGGCAGTTTTATATAAATATTTCCATTCATTCATTCATTTTCCTTCTATTTCAGAGGTCGCCACAGCGGAATGAACCGCCAACTTTTCCTGCATATGTTTTACACAGCTGATGCCCTTCCAGGCGCAACCCAGCACTGGGAAACACCCATAGACAATCATTCACACTCATACATCACGGCCTATTTAGTTTATACAATTCACCTACAGCGCATGTCTTCGGACTGTGGGTGAAACCGGAGCACACCAACATGAGGAGAACATGCAAACTCCACACAGAAATGCCAACTGGTCCAGCCAGGACTTGAACCAGCGACCGTCTTGCTGTGAGGACACGGTGCTAACCACTGAGCCCAATCTAAATCTATATATATATATATATATATATATATATATATATATATATATATATATATATATATCTATATATATCTATATATATCTATATATATATATATCTATATCTATATATATATCTATATATATATATATATATATATATATATATATATATATATATATATATATATATAAAGTTTTTTTTTTTGTGTTCATAATGGGACAAAAAGGTATTTACGCAATATTCAACTTATTTCATACAATTTAAACTTGCGGTTTCATTTATTTACATCTTGAACACTTTTTTTATGCTTTTATTCATTTTAGTTATTGCAAAAGTATTTAAAATTATTCAATGCTTCACTTATTATTATTCATTTTTGTTTGTACGCTTTTTAAAATGTTGCTTTGTATGTTAATCTTGGAAAAAAAATCCAATAAATATTGAGTCAAAAATTTTTTACAAGTAATTTCATTCAGAGATTTTGATTTGTTTTTTCAATTGAAGTGTTTTTATTACATGTGTTTTAATACTTTAGTAAATCATGTCAATCTAGATAAAAATGAGAAACATTTCCTTGGCAAATATCTGAAATAAATCACATTTTTAATATATGTGGATTATTTTGTTTCACTTACATGCAGTTATTCAAAAATTTCAGTTATTGTAAAAGTACTTTAATTCAGAGTTTTTATTCATTTTTATTTTAGTTTTAGTTGATTTTTCACATTTCTGAAATATCAGAAACAAAAACAAATTTTAATATATTTGGTTTTGGCAAGATGCGCATAAATTTCAAAAATCTGCATAAAAAAAAAAAAAAAAAAAACATACAGTTGCAATCAGAATTATTCAACCCCCTGATTTATTAGCCCTCCTGTTTATTTTTTTCCCCAAATTCTGTTTAAAGGAGAGAAAAAATTTTCAACACATTTCTAAACATAATAGTTTTTTAATAACTCATCTCTAATAACTGATTTATTTTATCTTTGCCATGATGA